>JAQQSU010003090.1:0-14468 GCA_028627135.1 Pseudochirops cupreus | reverse complement strand
CTGAGCCATGTAGAATTAAAAGCTTTCCAAATATAGAGACCTAGTAGAACAAATCAAAACCATGTGGGAGTGAGATATATATCATCCAGTCATTCTACTGCTACTGGAGTTTCCCTAAAGATGCTTTCAGCAAGAATACAAAAGGTGATTTTTATGTCTCAATATTTTTAGTCAATTACAAAAAGCAGTTATTATCCTTAAAAATAGTTGGTAGAATATTGAATATAAAATGAATAGTAGGCTATTGCTTTGACCCAGGACTGTTTCTATCTGAAATCCATTGAAAAATATGGGTGGAAAAGGGACAATGCAGATGATGAATGTATGGCACCTAAGAACTATAAGGTGTTTTACATTCATCATCTCCTTTGATCCTCATATCTATGTTGTGAAGTGGAATGCATGAATATTAGTATCTTCATTTTGCAGATGAGGAAACAGAGGCTCAGAGGTTAAATTATTTGTCCAATGTCATATAACTAGAAAGTCACAGAGTCAGTATTGGAACTCATGACTCCCATTTTCTAGTTGAGTGTATTTTCTGCTTTATCAGAATTGCCTTCTAATGCAATGTTCATTCAGTAACCAAACAGTGAGATCCCGACTTTAATCCTGGTTTTTAGTGTAGACTCTGATCCTCACTAGCTTCATGACTTTTGAGTGGGCAAGTTATTTCACTTTTCTGAAACTCAGTTTCCTCATCAGTAACACAACATGTTTAGATCAGACTATGTCTAAGGAAAATTTTTTTCAACTTTAATATTTTATGGCTAATAAATACAAAAGCAGCATGGTATAATGGAATAAGTGTTGGGCTAAGAGTCAGGAAGACTTGTGTGTAAGTCTTGACTCCCACATTTATGAACTCTGTAATCCCGGACAAGTCACTTACCTTCTAGTTGTTTCAGACAGCACCACAGGATGGAATTATTGACAAGCCATTGGTAGGTTGCCATCTCTACCATATGAGAGATTACTGCTGCACTAAACAAATGAATGCAAAATGCTAAATAATCCTAGCCATTTAGCACTCCTATGATGATTTCTCTCTTTTCCCTTACTTACAGCCTACATATTTAATTACTTCTTCAATAAAGTAATTTCTCCAATTTCTGCTTAAAGATTTTCCCCAAATTCATTCCAAACACTTACTTCTTGTTAATATGCTTTTCTCTGAGATAATTTTGAAAATTGTTTTCATTTTTATTATCAATGATAATAATAAAGTGGCCATATACCTTACAATGCATTCATGAATCAAAAGCCAGATGGCAATTGGGTTTGGTTTTAAGGATGCCAATTTTTAGGCTAAACAATTATTATATTTTAATCTGCCTATTTATCTCTCTATCTACTGCATTGTAAGTAAAATAGTATTATGTCAGTCCATTAAGTAAATGTAATAGAATCTAATCCATGTACAGTGTCTCTGATGGTATCTTATCACATGGAGATACTTCTTAGAGAGTTATAAATAAATGGAATTGGATTGTTTCAGAGAGAATATGGAGCATGTGTAGACTTTCTGTAACTGGTTCCAGTCTACTAAACAGGTTTTTTCAATTGGCTGCATAGTAAGAATTAGAGGTATTTTCATAAAGGTCTGCAATAGCCTTGGCCTGGTTTCTTCAGCCATTTTCCCTTTAGCTGCTCTCTGATGGTTTGACCTCTTTGCTCAATGTCTGTTAAGGGACAAGGTTATAATGAGAGAAGCTTAGGGCACTTGTTCTCTCTGAGGCCATGTGACCCTGTGAAATGATCCTCCATCCTTGGTTTTGACTTTTGTCCTTTTCTGTTCTAGGGGCGAAGGGATTGGTGCTTCTAATCTTGTGACTTTTTTAAAAAGTCAGGAAGGTGCCTGAGCCTCCCAGCCTTCCAGAATCCAGGTTTTATAGCCAATGGAACATCAACAACTTGAGCAAGGTAAGGAATCTCCTTTGACGGTGATCTTCAGGACCCAGTAGGTGAGACCAAGATTGATCCAGCAGTCTTGTCACGACTGGAATTCGAATTTGGTCTGATCGTTGCTCCATGGAAACTGTTCTGAGTGTACCCCTTAAGGGCTGGGGGAAAACATGTTTACTATCCTTGGCCTCCTAGCCAACTATTCACTGGAAGGTCAAATACCACCAATACTTGCTACAAAAATAATCATCATCATCATCAACAACAACAACAACAAACATTTATTAAGCACTTGATGTGTGCCTATCACTGTGCTAAGCCCAGGGATAAAATAAAGGCAGCAATTTAGCTCCTGGCCTTCCACAACCTGCTCCTTCCTATACTTCAAACAGGCCAAAACAGAGAGAAGCGGACTATGAATACAAATCTGGACTCTGGGAATGTTCATCCTCTCATTGGTTTTTGCTATGAAATGAGAGTTCTCAAATTCCAGTTGACCTTATGTCTGCATCTCTTCTTCATCCATCCCAAGAACACTACATAGACAAGATTCAAATCAATTTCTGATCATAACATCACATCACGGACCACCCATCCTGTGTTTAAACCTTTACTCTGCTCCTTATTACCCTGTGATCATGGGAGACCTCATTGGGTCTCCATTCTTCTATAAGATTAGCAGATTGGACTAAACAATTTCTAAGTTCCCCTTCCCTCCATAAATCCTTTAATTCTTGTATGGTCATCAAGTTTTATTTTGGTGTGCTATAGAAATAAGGTAGTGAGACCCAGAGATAACAAACGAACAGCCTTTTTGTTGGAATAGGGAGCATGAAGTATTGAAAGAATCGGAAGAAAACCTGCAGTATATTATGGGAAGACATGGGAAACTATTGCAGAGGAGGAGAGGCCATGAAAGAGGTTGCAATATACATGGGCAAAGGGAAGTCTTGCACAAATAAGATAAGAGATTCAGAAAACCAGTACCATTGGAATTATCAAGGAATGATGACAGAGTCCTAATTTTTTTTTTTTACAACAATCAGTCAATCAAGAAGTATTTGCTAATTAGTTCCTATATTACAGGTACTGAGCTAGATGCTGGGGATAAAAAAGACAAAAAAAAATACCTGACTTCATTGAGCTTATATTCTAAATGGAATCATATTATGAAACCTATATTCATAAGCAACAATTAACAGCCAAAGGAAACATCACTTTCCTGCTAGAATACAGTAATGGATATTTAGCAACTAGATTTTTTTTAAAGGAGAGATAAAGGTGTGGACTGATAAAAGTTGTTTTTTTTTTATTTTCCAACTTAGCTACAAGACTATCCTAAGATCATAAGTCATTGTAGAGGCATAGTATAAGTTAAGGATGCCTACTGTTCTTGCAAGGTCAAATTTACGGGTACAAAGTTCACTGTCTCCCTCAGAGTCCAAGAGCAATCTATCCTATTGATGTTGACAGCAAGCAAAGGATTTAAGAGCACACTTCTGGTGTACCATACTGAGTTTATTGTTCGAGCTCTTTTAGTCAGCCAAATGGGAAATTCCACATTGCTGGAGCCTAGCATCACCCTCTTAAAAACCCAACTGATCTTGAACAGATTTTAGTAGCATTTCAATAGGAAAAACCTCAGGGGTCACAGATGGCTCCCTGGCATCTATTCCACTGAACCTCCCTTTCAGGGACATTGCTACAATTTGTATCTAGACACTGTTATTCTCCCATTAGCAAAAGCTCATAGCTTTAAGCACTGGGGAGGAGCACCTGTTTTTAATGGCAAATTACTTGGTAATCATTAACCAATATCTAATAAAGTGAAACCTTTAAGCAGACTGAAGGAAAACAGATGTTTCCAAGGTTTAATGAAAAAGGATTATGCACCATCAGACAACATGACCTGACCTCTCTCAGTCACAGGCTTTATAAAGCAAAGGCAATGTTCTTTACTGTGTGAGAACAACCCCTGGTCTACTTAAGACTGGCCAGGTGCACATATGAGCACCTACACACACACACACACACACACACACACACATTTTCTCTCTCTCCCTCCCTTTCTCTCTCTCTCTCTCTCTCTCTCTCTCTCTCTCTCTCTCTCTCTCTCTCTCTATCTCTCCAGCTTCACACAGAGTGAAACTGCTTGCAGGTAACAGCTAAATAGATTACTTGAGCTGCCAAGAAATGACCTTCATCAAGGACTGCTACCCAGTGTTCCTTGACTGCAAATCTGGTGTAGATTTAGGTTAAAAGATGAAGTAGGCAATGTCTATCTCTCTTAGAAAGCCTTTCACTCCTGCTTTTGTGTTCCCAGCTAATTTATCCCATCTCCCATGGACCATTCCCAAACCCACTGTGAGCAAAATGTCTTCATTCTTCTCCTTGGCTACCTAGAATTTTTCCTGGATTGCAATGTTGTCGAAGTTCAGCCAGCCTCTTTCTTCCAGGAGCTATCTCTAAATTATCCTTTCTCTATCACTTCCCTTTCTTCTACCTGAAAAATATAGGAGTGGATTACACAGATTGGAAACTAAAAGAGCTCTTGGAAATTACCTAATCCAAAATCCTCATTGAGATGAGAGAGATTGGGATTAAATTTATGATTACATTGGTATAGGGAACTCCCAAGGCAGGATAGTCCCAATACAAATGTAAAGTTGACAATCTCTCTGCAGCTTATGATCTTAGATAGTTGCCTGGGGTACTCAGAGATTACAATGATTTGTCCAAAAAAATAAAATAAAATAAAATAAAAGTCTTGTCCAGGGTTACATATATAGTGTGTGTCTGAAGCAGGTCTTGAACCCAGGAACATTTTCTCTCTCTCTCTCTCTCTCTCTCTCTCTCTCTCTCTCTCTCTCTCTCTCTCTCTCTCTCTCTCTCTCTCTTTCTCTCTCTCTCTTTCTCTCCCCCCAGCTTCACACAGAGTGAAACTGCTTGCAGGTAACAGCTAAATAAAATACTTAAGCTGCCAAGAAATGACCTTCACCAAGTACTGCTACCCAGTGTTCCTTGACTGCAAATCTGGTGTAGATTTAGGTTAAAAGGTGAAGTAGGCAATGTCTGTCTCTCTTGGAAAGCCTTTCAAATGTTTCTTGATTTTTTTGCCACTTCTTTTTAAGTCATGTTGCTTCTCAATTGTCCAAGGTAAGATGGAGATAAATAATTTAATTCAACAAATACTTACTGTAGGTAAGTCTCTGTGTTAAGTACTGGGAAACAGAGAAAGGCCTAATTTGACATTTGCCCTCAAGGGATTTTAGTCTATTAGGGAAAGGGCCATATGCACAAGTGACTGTGATATTAAGAAATAGTGAGAGAAGTGCAAAGAAAAAGTCCTGACAAAGGTCTATGAGAAATTTTGGAGAAAAGAAAAAGTCTTTATGGAGGAGGTGACAACTGATTTGGGTCTTCAGGGTAGGGGTAGGAAAGGCTTTCAAGTTCTGACTTCCCAGATAGTATGGTGCCCTAACTCAGGTTAAGGTACCATGGCTGGTGGTACCTGAAACCAGGAAGGTAAAGGATTAATTTGGCAGAAGAAACATTTAAGAGCAATGTTTAAGTGTACAAAAATCCTTTTTCTTTTTTAACCTTCCAGTTAATTAGATCCTACAACTAAATTATTAGAGCTGGAAAGGACCAATCCCAGAAAAATTGTCACATGGCTATCCCTCTGCCATGCCTCATACATCCTTTAATGTCAAAAGCCAGTTGTGGTGAAGAAAAAACAAGCCCATTTCCACAGGAGAGCTCACTAACATTGCTAATCTTCTCCCCAGCACTAGTCTATAAATGGATTTCCCAAACATTCTCTGACCAAGTAGCCTGCTGGTCATCTTCCTCAACTCTCTCACATTAGAACCACCTGAATTCTGCCCCTGAAGTCCTGGAATCAGGGATCTGCTCTACTTCACAACCTTTTCCAGACCATGATGTCACACAGATACCTTCCTCCTTTCTAATACCCTCTTATATGCTGTCTTCCCCATTGGAATGTAAGCTCCTTGAGAGTAAGGATTTGACCAGTTTTTGTCATATACTCTGAGCCATTAGTATAGTACTTTTTACATAGTAGGCACTTAATAAATGTTTGTTAAACTGTTGGCTTAAAATGAAAAGAGGATCAGTCCAATAAGATGGAAGTCTTCCTCCAAGTCTTTTAACACAATATGGGCACTAGAGTAGCATTTGGGCTGGCCATATGTAATCATTCACTCTCATGACCTGACCGGCTGACTCCCAGTTTTGGTTACATATTTCCTGGATGATAATCTTTAGGCAACTTCTTAAGTGGCCTAATCATGCTGTAGCCTACTTAAATTTCACAAGCACTTCTTCAGTGCCATTTAGGTACTATGTGATTTCAATTCTTTTGTGATTATGAGATTCCATGATGCAGATGATATAGTATCACTGGGATGATACTGATATTAACAAGAATGTGTGTGTGTGTGTGTGTGTGTGTGTGTGTGTGTGTGTGTGTGTGTAGATTAGGATGAAGGCAAGTGCTATATAACTTCCCAAATACAATCCAGCCTGTTCTCTTCCTCCTATTCAATCCTCAGGTCACTGTCTATCTGTGAGATATGTACTGCTAAAGCGACACATGGTGTAGCAATGGTTAGGCAAGCCATTAGGGATTTGTCCCAGATGCCAAGGAACTGAGAAGATACCAACTTGATAGGCAGGGGTATGGATACCAAGGTTTGCATGCATGGAAGGGTGATAGTGAATGACACTGTCTCCTCACAAGCACCACTTTGTTGGTCATAGGGGGAGGAAGTGAAGTATAGTCTCCACCAATTGGTGGGCTTAATGACCTGTCTCATTCTAGCCTTGGGACCCTCTTACAGATGGAAGGCTCAGATCAAGCACAGGAATCAGGAATAGAGGAGCTGTGAAACAAAAGTGCCATGAGATAGAATCCCTATAGGATGAAAAGAAAGGAGGCGTCCAATAAGGATCAAGGGAACCATCACCGTGTGCGCTCCCTAAATCATAAGTCCTCAATCTTTTTCTCCAGCAGTTAAAGCTTTCCAAGTCAGGAGGAGGAGATGGCCAAATATGGCCAAAGATTTGAGGTATTAGTCAGTAGCCACTCCCTAACCAAAGGCATCCAAGGAATTAATGGTTTCCATTTTCTTCCCTTTCACCCGATAAGGGTGAAACCAATTAGAAGGTTTGGGTCTACCCACCATGATTAGAAAGAAAAAGATAGTATCAAGAGCTTCTGCCTATATGAAGACACTATGAAGGGGACAGGGACAGAGGAAGAGAGAAGATTGGTCAAATTTTCCAACCCCTATCACCCTAGGGCCTCTTGGGTTGGCCATATATATTACTACCAGCAAGTAAGCAAGAAAAAGTATTTAAAGTAGGATGACCTGCTAATGTGGGGTCCTTTCCATCCTGATCTGTGCTCATGGCCCCATCTACATCCATGGAGCTATACTCACCTCCAAATCACCTCCAGATAACTTAAGGGGCTTCTCATATCTCTTGCCCCAGCTACCAAAATTTCCAATTATGGTTCAGACCAATGTCAGTGGAGCCCAGAATCTGACAAGCCCTACAAAGCTAAGAAGGTTTCAAGTCCATGCCCAACATACTAAACATAGTGTCTACTGTCTGAAGATCAGTCTAGCTAAGCACTAAGAGGTTAAACATGTTCAGACTGGCTACTATGTATTATTATTTGACCACAAAGCACTTTTCTCCTTCCTCAAATAAAGAATGCTTAAAAACAAGCTTCTTCATCCAGAAGGAACAGATAGAAGGGTCCCCTGGTGGAAGAGGAATAAAAGACCTGGAATTTAAATTTAATAAAATTAATTTGATTGTGACTTAGATACTTGAGAAATGCCATAATAAATGTAAAGGAATATTACTGCATTATAAGAAATGCCAAAAGAGATATATGATTTCAGAGAAACTGAGTAGCATGAACTGATGCAAAGTGACATGAACAGAAACGAGAGGCCAATTGATGCAAGGGCAGCAACATTATTTGGAAAAAAAAAAACTTTGAAAGATTTAACTTTGAACATGTCTCTAAGGGTTCTATGAAGATGCATGCTACCCATTTCTTGAAAGAGACAGAGTAGAAACAAAGTTACTAAAAGGGTTTGAGGAACTAGACCCTTGAGAAGGAACATGACTTAAGAAGCAGAAAAAAAAATCAAGGAAACCTGAGGTCAAGAGCTGCTTCAGACACATACTACCTTTGGAAACCTGGACAACTAAGGAACTTTCCTTCCCCCTGGCAGGGGGAGAAGAGAGGAAGAGGAAAAGTGGGTGATGCCATAAGTGATTTAACAATAGTGATGGGGCTAGGTGTCAAAGTGAGTAGAGCACCCACCTTGCCATCGAGAAAACCTGAGTTCAAATCTGGCCTCAAACACTTAACACTTACTAGCTGTGTGACCTTGGGCAAGTCACTTAACCCCAACTGCCTTGCCTTCCCCCTCCAAAAACAAAACAAAACAACAGTGATGCCAAAAAAAATAGAGTCATCAAAATATTTTTTTAAATGAACAGAAGAGAATAGAAGGAAGCTAATAAGGAAACATGGCCAATCAGAACAGTTTTGAAAATAACGTTTGAACTTTATTATATAGCCTTAAAAGATAAACAGCATGAAATGTGGATTCATGCTTTTGTATGAACTCCTCTTTTTGTGTTCTGCTGTATGTTTAGAATTGTTCTTTTTTGATAAGTTAATTTAAAAATGAATTTTTTTTTTAAAAGGGAAATGAAGGAATATTTACCTGCATGAAAGTTCCTTTGGCTTTAAATCTTTTAATTAATTAGATAATAGAACATAGAATGTCTAAGCTGTAAGGCATCTCAGAGTTTATCTAGTCCAATCCCTCATTTTATAGAAGAAGAAAATTAGCCCCAGGGAGAAGAAGTGACAAACTAGAGATCACATAGATTGTAAGCAGCAAAACTGGCACTTAATCCCAGGGCTTCTGACTAAATTCATTGCCCAATCAATTCTATTTTATTGCTCTGTTTCACTAGTATCAACATTTAACATTTGTGTACTAATAACAATTCATATTTCCATAATGTTTTAATGTTTACAAGTTTTGCCTCATAACAACTTCTTGAAGGGAGGTGGTGCAAAATGACCCCTGTTTCTGAGAAACTGAGGATCAGAGAGATTAGAGGACTTGCTTAAGGCCGCACTGCTATTGTGTCACAGTCAGTATGCAGATCCTGGTGTTTTGATTTCGTGTACAATGTTCTTTCTATTATCCTTATGCCACCTCCTGCTAGGTGACACAGTGGATAAAGTGCTGAGTCTGAAGTCCTTCCTGAGTTCAAATCTGTCCTCAGACACTTAGCTCTGTGACCTTAGGCAAGTCACTTAACCCTGTTTGTCTCAGTTTCCTCATCTGTAAAATGAGATGGAGAAGGAAATGGAAAACCTCTCCAGTATTTCTTCCAAGAAAATCCCAAAAAGAGTCATGAACATGAGTGAAATGACTAAAAAGTCTGAACAACAAACTCACTATATATTCCTTCTTCTTGAATGGAAGCTTCTTGAAGACAAGAACTACACTCCTCTGTCCCCTTCATGGTCCCTAAGACAAAGCCTTACACCTCCTAATAACTCCAAGTTCCATTCCAAACAAATGTAAGCTCCATGAGGGCAGGGACTGTTTCATTCTTATCTTTGTGTGTCCTGAGCCTAGCACAGTGCCTGCTAGATGGTAGGTGCTTATGTGTCATGAATAAATAGATAACTAAAATTGATATATCACTTGACAATTTATCTATACTACTATGCTATGGAAATGCTTGTTTTATTCCTTAAGTTTAGAACAAAATAAACATTTTTTTTAGAGAAAGCTTATCAAGTGCTTTCCATTTAATCTCTTGAGGAAGAGAACACAAATGATATGACCCCTGCTTTACAGAGGAGGAAACTGAGGCACAGAAAAATAAGTGATTGGTCAATGGTTACATAGCTGGTAATAAGATTTCAAAGTCAGCCTTCTAAGCTGGGTCTCCCGACTGCCAACTGCAGGTCCAATATTGTTCCTCTTATACTATGTGTTTCATAAATGTTTGCCTGAGTGTCTGCCAACAAGGAGCAAGAAGAGAAAAGCCCACACAAGCACTCTTTGCCAAAGCAAGATCCAAACCATGAGCACAGAGGATTCCTGGGCACCTTGAGGGCAGGGATCATTTCACCCTTGCATTACATCTTTAGCATCTAGCACAGTTCCTGAAACATATACAAAATTTCAAATGGATCTGTGATCTCATCTACCCGGGAGACCCCTCCAGTGATGCAGATAGCTAGCCATTCACTCCCAGGCATTCTGTGTGACTCTTATTCACTGCATCCAAAAAAGTTCATCCCCTGGAGGCCCACACTAAACTCTGGAGACCCTTATCCTTCTCTCTTGATGTTGTCAAGGTGTCAGTGGAACATTCTCATTCCTGACCTGTCATCCATTATCATTACCATGTGACCAGGTCATCTTTTCCTATCAGATATTTCTTCTAATGACACCAATTTCAAAATTCCTTCTTGGTTTATATGTTTTAACCTGCTCTATCTACCACGTACCTTTCTATGGTTTCATATGTAATACTTAATTTTAATTTAATTTTAATTCTACAGAATATAATAATGTTTGTTGAATACTGACTTAGCAGGTATCTGCCAAATGACCAAGCTTCCCTGACTTGTCCCATATCACCTTTCCTTGACTGCCCTGACCTGGTTCACAGATATATTCATTGGCTTTTGGATATGAGTTAGGATTTAGGTTTCAGCTATGATTCTTTCCCAGGGGTCGGTACCTGTGACCTCGAGGCCATAAATGGTCTCAAGGCCACAGGTTCCCCACCCCTGGAAGCTATTGTTATTCCACAAAATTCTCTGAGAGTCTAAATAATGATAACTAACACTCATAGCATTCTTAAGTGCTTTATGGATGTTCTCTCAGTTGATCCTTATAACAACCCTATGAGATAGGTGTTATTATTATCTTCATTTTACAAATAAGAAGGCTGATATTCAAAGAGGTAAGGTAACTTGCCCAGGGTCACACAGTCAGGAAATATCTGAGTCAGGAGTCAAATTCAGATCTTCCTGACTCCCAGGGCAATACTTTATCCCTTATTCTATCAACCTGCCTCTGTGATAATGTCTATGTGAAGCATGTGACTATCATCCCAGATTCATATATACTATAAAAGGACTGGATTTCATACTTCACTTTTAGCAGATGAATCTTAAAGGCTAGAAATGAAGCCTCAATTTCTTCTCTGGAAAATGAAGGTTTCAGATGGTAGGATCCCAATGGTCTTCTATAACTCCTAGACTTGTTTCTTAAGGAGAGGGAGAATGGTACAGCAGCTAGACCACCAAACCTTGATTCAGGAAGGCCCCAGACACTTCCTAGATAGGTTGACCATGGGCAAGTCACTTCTCATCTCTAAGTATAAGTTTCTGCATCTGTAGAATGGGGACAACTAGAACACCCATCTCAAAGGACAGTTATGAGGACCAAAGGAGATAACATATATAGAACACTTTAAATATCTTAATACACAGAAATCCTGTGAGCTAATAGTACTATTGTATTTTGTGTTGTAAGGTTCTTTATGGCTCTGCATTATATGATCCTAGAATTTACCTAATCTAATTTAACTGAAGAATTCTTCCATCTCAGGAATAATACAGGCAAACTGGACAGGCATGATCTAGCATGACCTACAAGTCAGTATGTATTTAAGCACTAATATCCTTTATATATTTTATAACCTAGGCAAATTAGACAATAACTGAACTCCATCCCTCCTCCAAAAATAATAGCCTGCACTTTCAAGTTCCTGTGTCTTTACTCACTGGGTGCCTAGAATGCCTCCCTCTCTACCCGGGTTCCAGTCACACTCCCCACTATGAGCTGCTGCCATTCTTCCAGACCCAGATCAAATGTCACCTTCTCTATGAAGACTTCCTTTTTTTTTTTCCAGAAATGTGTTCCAATCTCTGTCCTTCAGATGCTTTTTTTGGTTTAGTGGGCTGTAATTGTAAGCAATTATGTGTATCTATTCCCAACCTGGAGTAATCTGAAACTGGATTCTATTAGCTTTGGGCATTGACAAAATACAGTAAAAACTCATCCCTGTCCTATATTCCTATAAAATTCAGAAGAACTAGAACTTTTGCTAGGATTCTTTTCTTTTCTTTATTATTATTATTTTGGACATTGACTTCTAAACACTCAGATCTAATTAGAACCATATATGGTGAACCTTACCTTCTGCAAATGAAGGTTTGTTCTTGACATGACCACACCCTGATGAAAAACTGTTCAGACAGCATGCATGGCCTACTTGGCTTTACCTACAATGTGATAAATCTTGGAAAAATTCTATGTTACCATATTTGTGGTAAATATTTTAGCTTGGATATAGTCTGGGGATTCTGGTATCCAAGAATACTAAAGGGCAGCATGACATTGATTAAGATTGTATGCTCTGTTTACCTTTCTTCTCCAGGAAAAGCACTAAATCAAATTGGTCCCAGAGTCTCAAGACTCCAAATCACTTTTTTTTTCTCTCTCTCTCCAGGAGTAGTATAGCAAGGCAAATTAAGCTATAATGTTATTCCCGTTTACTTCTCAATCTTATCTCACAGGACATCCTACCCTTACTATTCTGTATGTACTAACCAAACTTTTTTTTCCGACTTTCTTCTAATTCACCACCTCTGAGCTTTTAGTGATTCTGTTCTCTCTACCTAGAATGCCCTATTCCTTACTTCTACCCGTTTGTTGATATCATATCTATTATTCAAGGCCCATTTCAAATTCCACAACTCCCATGTAGATTTTCCCTGATCTTACCAGGTAAGAACTATGTACTGGAGGGTTTCATATGACTGGAAGAATAGTTTTTATTTTATTCTAGGGGCAATAGGGTGCTACTAGAGATTTTTGTGCAAGAGAGTGAGATCAGATCTATGATTTGGGAATCTTAAATTGGCAAATATATGGAAGACAGATTGGAAAAGGGAGAGAATGGAAGTAGAAATATGAATAAATAAGTTTTTCAAAAATCCGTGTGAGAGGTGACAAAGGTCTGAACTGAGGTAATGGCTACATGGGCAGGAAAAAAAACAAGGCAGATGCAAGAGGTGTTGCAGAAACAGAATCAATAAGAATTGTCAGCTGATTGACTGTGTTTTTTTGCTTTTTTTTTTGTTTTTTTTGGAGGGGAGAAGGCAGGGCTATCGGGGTTAAGTGACTTGCCCAAGGTCACACAGCTAGTAAGTGTTAAGTGTCTGAGGCTGCATTTGAACTCAGGTCCTCCTGACTCTGGGACCAATGCTCTATTCATTGCACCACCTAGCTGCCCAAACTGATTGACTGCGGAAGGGTGTGGGGCAGGTTCTAGAGAAAGAATAAGGAAACGAGGATGACTTGTATATCTGGAAGAATTCTGGTATCCTTGACAGAAATAGGGAAGATATGTGTAACAGTTGTGAGTGAAGTGCTTTGTAAGCCATAAAAGGCTAAAGAAATGCAAACTGTTGCCCTTTTATGCAATAAAGTACATTAAAAAGCCTCATGTAAATACTTGAATGCTCTCCAAATGTCTGTGATGATTATTATTCTATATAAAGGGGAGAGGGTGAATAGTTCACCTTTCTACTCTATTCCTAAACCTATTGCTGGTTCAAGGTTTCCTTATTTATTTCCTACAATAATAACGCAAGGTTCATGGAGGAATTTTGCAGGCTAGACCAATAGATGTTCCTACCAAAGAGGTGGATAAATGTAATTTAAGAGTATAGAGGGGTCCTGAGATGAAAAAAGCGTAAAAAGTACTAGTATAGCAGATAGATCCAGTGAGACCTGGGTTTACATCCTTCTCCTGCACAGGCTGTGTCATCTTGGGTAGGTCATTCATTCAAACTGTCAGTGCCTCCCAGAGAAATTTTTAGTTTATGCTTATGAATTAAAAAGTAGATGCCAGTCTCCTCACTAGGATCCATAAGCTTAGTTTAAAAAATAAACAAAAATAAAAAAGATCCTAGAAGAGAATTCTGAGGACAGTTAATTAAACCCCACTTTACCAATGAGGAAACTGATCACCAAGGAAGTTGAGTGACTTTTCTCATGGTTACACAGATAATGCCAGTTAGATTTGAACCCAGCTGTTACCCTGGCTTTCAAGATTATGGAGACCAGAAAAAAAAAAAACAGTTCTCAAGTAGAGTAGTCTGTATTTTCCATCTACATTAGTTTGAGAAAGAAAGAAGGAAGGAAATAAGCAAGGAAGGAAGGAAAGAAGGGAGGGAGGAAGGAAGGAAGGAAGGAAGGAAAGAGAGAAAGAAAGGGAGAGAAAGAGAGAAAGAAGGAAAAAGGAAGAAAAGAGAAAGGAAGAAAGAAAGAAAGAAAAGAAGGAAGGAAGGAAGGAAAGAGAGAGAAGGAGGAAGGAAGGGAGGAAGGAAGGAAGGAAAGAGAGAAAGAGGGAGAGAAAGAAAGGGAGAGAAAGAGAGAAAGAAGGAAAAAGGAAGAAAA
>JAQQSU010000309.1:0-29046 GCA_028627135.1 Pseudochirops cupreus | reverse complement strand
AGAGAGAGAGAGAGAGAGAGAGAGAGAGAGAGAGAGAGAGAGAGAGAGAGAGAGATCTTATGTTTAGCCTGGGAAAGATAAGACTATACGTGTGTACAGGAATGATGTGGGAAGGTGGTAAGAAGTGAATAGAGTATGAGAACTATCTTCAAGTATTTGAAAGGCTCTAGTATAAAAGAGAAATTACTCTTTTCCTTGACTCATCAATGACAATGTATGGAAGTTGTAAAGAGACCCATTTAGGGCTGCCGTGTAATAAACCTTCCTAAAATTACATCTATCCAAGAAAAGAATCAGTTTTCTGTGGAGGTTTATCAAGCAGAGTCTGAATGACCATGAAGTGATATTGTAGAAGGGATTCATTTTCAGGTGTTGGTTAAAATTTGTGTCTCCTTAGGCCTCTTCCAATTCAAATTCTATTATATTTCACCTGTGGAATGAGTCAATATTCTAGATTACCTCACGAGGACAACACTATGTGAATAACTCCCACAAAGTCTCCAAAAGTTCCTTGTGTTCCTGAGGGCATAGTTACTATGTAAATTCACTTTTCTCAAATTAAAACTGTTCTGGGTTAGGAAATCTCTACGCTGACATCAGGTGTTATTTCTATTATCTCATAATTCACTGGTTCTACTATATATAATTCTAAAACAGCTGCCAAATTATAAATGAGTAAGTAAAAATACCACCCTACTAAAGCAGTTATTTCTTTTTCTGGCATTTCAATTAAAGCACAAGTTACTGAAGGTGTTGTGAGACTCTTTACTTACTATCATCTTTCTACTTTAAATGTGTAGATAAAACACAAATCTCACTAAAGCGAAAGGTATTACAGTATTTTAAGATAAAATAGATGTATTTATCAGCACAGTACTCAACATATTGCCTAAAGTTAATTCCTCAGACCTTTTTAAAACATATATAATTCAGTTGACTCTCAATCATATGCCAGGGAATTTATATACAGTGAATCTTGCTTTGGAAATTCTTAGCATAATTAAGTACAGAATGACCAAACAAATTTTGGCATATAAATATAATATGATACTACTGTGTTGCAAGAAATTAAGAAATAAATGATTTCAAAGAGATGTAGAAAGACCTATTCTTCCTTTTCCAAAGACAGAGTCAGAGTGGAAAGAACAGGAGACTTTCCATTGGGAGATCTGAATTAAAACCCCAGCTATTTCATTTATTTTATTTTTTAAATTGATTTGTTTATTTATTTTTAGTTTACAAGATTCAGTTCCACAGTCTCTTGAGTTTCAAATTTTCTCCCCTCCCTGCTCCCAATCATATTGGCTTGCAATCAACTATAGGATCTGCAAATACTTTCACATTGGAAATTAGTCTGGTTGTATAGAAGGGTTGTAATGAATGGAATGAACAATGGGAAAGAGGAAACAAAACCAAACATAGAAAATGAAGAGAGCATATAGATTGCTTCAGTCTCCATTTAAACTCTGTTCTTTCTAGATCTTTCTCTGAAGGTAGACATCTCCTTCCATTCTGAGTCTTTTATAGTTATCTTATAACCTTGCGATGCTGAGAAGCGTCCAGTTTATCAAAGTTGGTTGTCACACATACATTGTGTCTGTGAATGTGTACAAATTTTTCCTGCTCACTTAGCATCAGTTTGTATAAGCCTGTCCAGGTAAATATGAAGTCCATCTCCTTCTCATTTCTTATAACACAATAGTATTCCATTATATTCATATACCACAACTTGTTTAGCCATTCCCCAATTGATGGGCAGCCCCTTAATTTCCAATTTTTTGCCACTACAAAGAGAACTACAATAAATATTTTTGTACATTTGGGTCTTCCTCCCACCTTTATGATCTCTTTGGGATACAATCCCAGAAGTGGTATTACTGGGTCAAAGGGTATGCAATTATTTATAGCCCTTTGGGCATAGTTCCAGATTGCTCTCCAGAATGGTTGAATCAATTCACAACTCCACCAATAATGCATTAGTGTTCCAATTTTTCCACATCCTCTCAAGCATTTGTCATTTTCCTGTTTCGTCATCTTAGCCAATCTGACTTGTGAGATGTGGTACCTCAAAGTTGTTTTGATTTGCATTTCTCAAATCAATAGTGATTTAGAGCATTTTTTCATATGCTTAAAGATATCTTTAATTTCTTCCTCTAAGAATTGCCTGTTCATATCCTTTGACCATTTATCAATTAGGGAAGGACTTGCATCCTTAAAAGATTTGACTCAATTCCCTGCGTATTTTAGAAATGAGGCCTTTATCGTTGTAAAAATTGTAAAAATTGTAAAATATTCTTTGTTGTAAAAATTCTTTCCCAATTTCCCACTTCCCTCTTAATCTTGGTTACATTGACTTTGTTTACACAGAGACTTTTCAATTTAATGTAATCAAGATTATCCATTTTGCTTTTTATAGTGCTCTCTAACTTTTGTTGGGTCATAAAGTCTTCCCTACTCCATAAATCTGACAGGTAAAGTATTCCTTGCTTCTCCAGATTGCTTACAGTAACAGCCTTTATACCTAGATTGTGCACCCATTTAAACTTGATTTTGGTATATGGCATTAGATATATTTCATTTATTTAGTTCTCTGACTTAAACTCTCAGCACTTCAGTGTCTTTACCTAAATTCCAAGTATAATGTATTTATAGCATTCTTCTGATCTACAAAAAAATAGTTACGTTGATAAAAGATGAAATAAGTCTAGTATAACCTATTTTTGACTTAAGGAATATTACCTTTTAGTGGTAACTGTATCCTTTTCTAAATGCTCATGAACGATTCCTTTAATAAGGCATCAAAAATTTTGCCATGCATGGAAGTCAAGCTCACCAGACTATGATTTGTAAAATCTAATCTTTTCCTCTTATTATGTTTACCCTGGGTAACATTTCAATGAAATTAAACAAATATTTGTCTGTTTCCAGTTCTATGGTACTTTATCTATTTTCCAGAATCCTTTAAACATCATTGACAGTAGCAGAGTAATCAAGTTTGCCTCTTATTTCAATATCCTAGAGTGTAGTTAATATGGGCCTGGTCATTTGAGCACTTTGAGGGAAGTTGCTTTTCTCATTTATCTTGGGTTTGTTCTCTATATTAGTTATTTTTGTCCTTCACAGCTCAAATCAAATCATCAGGAATTTATTAAGCACCTACTATGTGCTAAACACTGTGCTAAATGCGGGAAAATACAAAGAAAGTTTTAAACAAAGGTCATTTCTCTTAAGATCATTTACCTTAATAGAGAAAACAAAGGCAAAATGAGTGGACTAGTCCTGTCTTCTTGCTGTCATAAAACTACAGAATCATATAGTTGTAAAAGAATACTGAAGGTTCTTCTCCAATCTAGAAAAATGCCTACATTGCATGTTTTCTCCCTCATTAGAATGTGAGCACTTGAGAGTAGGGACCTTCCCTCCACCCCCTTTTTTTGTATCCCCGGTGCCTTCCACATAATAAGTGCTTAAAAAATGTTTGTTCACTGACTGATGAACTCATTGAAGAAATACAGAACATTTTAACATTTGAGCTAGTCTTCTATTACTGGACAGTTCTAACTCTTAGGAAGGTTTTAATTGTGCTAAACTGAAACTTGCATTCTTATTATATTCAGTCATTGGTACTTGTTATGTCCATTCTAATTTTATAACTACTTTTCATCTGCAAACATTCCATCTACCCTGTTTATTAAAAAAAAAAAACACCAGGAAGCAAGCAATAGTCAACAAAAATATTTGGTATCAGTTAAAAAATAAAGAAGATCATGGAACAGATAAAACAAGAGAGAATCAGAAATAATGGAACTGAATTAACCTAGTGTTTGATAAAATAATACATACATACACACACATATTAACTAGGAAAGAATTTCCTATTTGAAAAAACTCATGGGAAAACTGGAAAAAGATCTGGCAGAAATTGAACTTAGACCAATATTTTATGAAATATTTTACAATAAATTCAAGATGGATATATGACTTTAATATTAAGTATAATATCATAAAAATTTAGGATTCTGGGTAGGAGATGTACTCTTAACCAAAGAAAGAATAGAGGCAATCACAAAACATAAAAAAAAAAACTAACTTTGATTACATAAAACAGAAAAACTTTTGTACAAACAGAATTAATTCATCTGCACAGAAGGGAAGTTACTGAATGAGAAAACAAAACAATCTCTGCATCAAATTTCTCAGATAAAGGTGTAGTATCCAAAACACTCTCTCTCTCTTGCTCACTCACTCGCTCTCTCTTTCACCATATATAATGTACATATATACAACATGATAGAAAAAATAATATATAAATATATATTTAAAGATACATATGGGTATGCATATGATTACACATGCAAATACACGTAGACATAGATGTGGTTTTATATAAATACCAACAAGTAATATATGTACATGGGTATATTTAAACACACTTATATGTTCATGCACACAAATGTATATGTGTATATATGCATATATATATGCTCCAAATCACTAAGAGAAATGGAACTCAGAACAACCACGGGGTTTCAAAATAACCTCACATCAAGAAAACTGGCAAAAATGATAAAAGATTAAAAAAGCTTATTGATTATATAAAACAGAAAAGTTTCTATTTGGGAATAGTCAATGTTGGAGGTATTGCGGGCATATAAGAATGCTAATGCATTGTTGGTGGAGCTGTGAATAATTTTGGAAAGCAATATGGAATTATGCAAAATGACTAAAATGTTAATGAACTTTAACACAAAGATTCTACTATTATGCATATATCCAAAAAAGACTTGATAAGAAAAAAAACCCATATAAGCCAAAATACTTGTAATAGTAAAGGACTGAAACAAAGTTGCTACTGTTTGATTGGGGAAATTACTAAACACATTTTAGCATATGGATATGATGGAATATGGCTGTGCAATATGAAAAAACAAATAGGATAATACAAAAGATTTACATGTTCTGATGCAGAGTAAAGAAAATAGAGCTAAAGAAACAATATTCAAAATGACTAGAAGATTGTAAATACAGAGAAAACAAAAAAAATCTAAAGTTTATTAGCGAAATTACAAAGGAAAACCACGATCTCGTAGAAGAAACATGAGAATACGCTTTCATCCTATTCCCTTGCAGAGGTAGGTGGTCTATCATTGCGGAATGTCACACATATTTCAGACTTTTTTGACTGACCAGCTTTACAGATGTTTTTCTTTTTTTTTCTTTAAAATATTATTTTTAATATCAAATGACTCTCTGGGAGGTAACAGAAGAATGTTGGGAGAAATACTGTTAATCTAAAAAACCCTTAAAAATATGTTAAATAAGTTTTATTTTTTTTAGTTAATCAGGCCACAGTTATTAGATCCCAATAGATTACTTTTGTTACAGCAAGATACCTTCAAAATACAGTAACAATAGCAAGGAAAATTTAGATCCAAATGAGGAATACATTGTCATTGGTCTGACACATTTTAAGGTTGGTTTAAAAAACATTGACAACAAATTGACCTGCTAGGACTTCAAAGTCTGGTATGATGCTTCTCCAGATGGAGTTCTTTTATCCCTACCCTAATCTTCCTTTTATATACTCCTTTCAAATTGTTCTTTAGCATTCATTGTTCATCTTAGCTCTTTCTGGACGTTAGCATTTCTATCAATATTCTTATGGAAATCAGTCCCTCTTGGAATTCATTGTCCCTCACTTGCCCTACCATTTTAAGTACATCTTTTTAAATTCTCTTGTTATAAATGAATAAATGATAAAACATTTATTTAACATCCATGTAGGCAGTTTTCTTTCTTCCCCATTTTAAATTTGGTGATTCATCAGATTTAGAAGTAAGGCAAATAGTTTTACTGGTGCCTTCTTAGTAGTATATTATCCATAATTAAGATTCCATCATTCCCAAATTTTATGCTATGCTCCAAAAATGCAATTCAATTTTTGAATGCCATTATTTAGCCAAATGATGAATTATCTCAAGTATGGGGAACCTGTGGCCCTCTAGATCTCAAATGCGACCCTTTGACTGAATCCAAACTTCACAGAATGAATCCCCTTAGTAAAGGTATTTGTTCTATAAAACTTGGACTCAGTCAAAAGGTCATACCCTAAAAAGTCATATGTGTCCCTGAGACCACAGGTTCCCCATCCCTGAATTATCCAATCTGTCTTGCTTTTCTTATTGTTCTATTTTTAATTTAGTGTAGTGATCAAAATACCACTTTTGCTCCAAGTCTTCAGTTACTTGCTTAGATCTTGATAATCTTTTAACTCTACTTCCTAGAGACCTCTGGAGAATATTCTTTCCCCCCCCACATAAATCAAAAGGAGTTGGTAGTAGTTATTAAGTGCAAGAATTCTCTGTGCCATCCTAGAAATGTCTCCTCTTCGCAGGAAGACAAGAAAACCTATTATTGCTGTCAGATTGACCAACACCTGTCTCAGTAACTCTCCACAGGGAATCAGCCATCACTAGCACCCTTTTATTTTTCTTTTGATCATTGCTGGTTATCTCATGATAACCCCATAATCGTCATTCTCAAGAGAAGAATAAATTGCTTCTTTCTAAGATGTTCCAGCTCCCTTCTCCCTCCATTCCACCCCAAAGAAAGTTTTTCCTAGTTACAAATGTTCCATGATCTTTCTTCTCCATTCCTTCTCTCATATATTCTTCAATCCTATAACTTTTTGACACAGATTAGGCTTCACCTCTTTTTTCTTCTACCCTTGAAGTTCTTCTTCCGTTTTTCTCCCCCCACCCCTTCCCACAGAGATAATAGGGGCTAAGTGACTTGCCCAGGGTCACACAGCTAGTAAGTGTCTGAGGCCAGATTTGAACTCAGCTTGTCCTGATTTCAGGGCCAGTACTTTATCTACTATGCCACCTAACAGCCCTTTTCTTCCATTTTTCAAGGAAGTTTTCATTCTCTTGGCATTTTGAAAAGTAAAATTTGTTCCTACCTCGTGACCCCTCCCCCTTCAATGTATACCCTAGAATAAAAACCAAATTTTACTTGTGCATATGTGATTGTTAGTTGGTTCTGGCAGGAACAAAATGCACTTTTCTTTAGGTCACTGTAACATTCCCTTTGCTATCCAAACTTGCTTACCATCCTTTGTGCTTCTTGGCAATCTAGCTTTACTAACTGGTATAGCAAACTACTTGCTTGCACTGCTTGTTCACTGTGCTAGGGGTTCAGGTTCTAGGGGCTCCTAAGCCAACCTTATTTTACTTACATTGGGCTTCCCACCTTTTCTCTTGATATGAAAATTGCTAGTGCCCTCAGTATCCCTTTGTTGGTCATTGGCATTTATATAGTCATCTCTAATGGAAACAGAAATTTCTATAGGCTATCTTCTGTGTAACATTCTCAAGTATGAATTCAATTATGATTAAAAAGATAATTAATCTGTTTGTTTCTCTTTCTCCTACTGAAGCTAAGATATTGTTCTCATTATGCCACTCTTCTGCCCAGAAACTCTCAATTGCTCCCCTATAATATAAAATAAATAAATGCTTGTTAATAAATTATTTCAGTATTCTCATTAGCTTAATTACTAGGCAGAAATTCTGAATATTATCTTTGCAAATAGAACTCTTAGAAGTTTACATGGACTTATATGAACTGATGCTGAGTGAGGGGAGCAGAACCTGGAGAACATCGTACAATCTACAGTCTCATTGTGCAATGACTAACTTTGATTGAGTTGGCTCTTTTCAGCAATGCAAAGTTCTAAGGCAATTCCAAAAGGCTCATGATAGAAAATGCTATCCACATCCAGAGAGAGAATTATGGAGTCTGAATATAGATCGAAGGATACTATTCATTCTCTTTTTTGTTTTGTTTCTTCTTTCTCATAGTGCATTCCATTGGTTATAATTCTTCTTTGCAACATGACTAATGTGAAATGTTTAATGTGAATGCATGTGTTGAACCTATCAGATTGCTTGCCATCTTGGGGAGGAGGGGTGTGAGAGGGAAAGGAAGGGGAGAAAATTTGGAATTCAAAATCTTGTGGAGCTGAATGCTGTAAACTAAAAACAAATTAATTTACAAGAAAAGAAGAAGAAGAAGTTTATGTGTCTGCTGAAATTCAGCATGACTCGGGAGGGGTCAGAATATTGCCATTGAGTGTCTGTTTTTAAGCCAGGGAGAAGGGATTGCTAGATTTCAATGACTTCCAGAGCTGGCTAATGCCATTTCTAACCTCCCCATTATACTCAATTCTTTCAATGAGACAGGAGAAAAGTAGTGTTCTGACTTAGCTCTCATTTTGATTAGAGGTGGAAGTGGAAGTAAAATGGCCTCTTCCAGTGATTGATGTGAAAGAAGAAAGGAAATTGGAGGATAATCAAGTCCTTCTGAAAAGAAATGGAATGACACTCACCTAGACTTGCTCCCCTCTAAGTACTGGATATGTTATCAGAGTGCCTACCAATGCCATAAATTGGAGAGAGACTCACCCAAGAAGAGGTCTCTCTAAACCATACTTCAATAGGGACGGAAACAACATTGACAGTGTGCAATGTAAATAAAGGCTATTTGGAGAAACTCTATAACTTTGTCAAAGGACTTTCTGTTTTGCATTTTACTGCTTGTCAGCCCCAGACACATCTATTAGTACATGGCATATGCTCTGTGGTATACATTTCTCCTCCCTGGGGACAGTATAATTCAATTGTGCCCTGTCTGGAATTGTGCTACATCTGGCTTTTTCTCTAACACAGAGTTGTCTTTATCTTAATGCAGATGCTGCCCTTGTGAATCTTTCCCCTGTATAATGGCCCACCTGCTTTGGGCTAGATGGATAGAACACAGGTGTAGGCAACAGACCTGCCTGTTATGTGCTCACATTTCACACATCTAGCTGCACCCTAAATACAGGTACATCATTATCAGTTTTGTGACAGGTAAACTTACCTTAGTGGACATTCATTTTGAATCCAAAGAGAGACTAAAGTTGTTTGATATGATTTATGTGAAAAATTTGGAATCTTTATGCATATACATAATGAGTTGATGAATGGTTCTCCAAAGAGAAAATGAGCCCTTTGGAGTGAAGAGTGTGCTAGTGGCCTTGGCATGGATGTCTACAATACAACACCTAGCCAAAGAAAAGTTACCAAGACAAAAAAGTCAATGTTACAGTTCTGTGCAATATAGAAAGCCACTAGGGTATGGGAATTACGAGCATTAGAAGGCAAGAGTCAACGTATCTGAAACTAAAAAGAGGAAAGTAAATTTAAAAAGAATAAAAACAACACAGGAAAAAATGCTGTTGTCATATATTTATTGAATTCCTACTAGGTGCAAAGGACTGTTGGTAAGCAAAACTTCAAACCCAAACAAAACAAAACAAAAAGGACAGAGAAGGATGGTAAAAGTCAGAGCTATGACTTATTCAGAGAAGAATTATGGGAAGAGTTCTGATTTAGGATGATGTTCTGTTCAAAGTTTGTTAGAGATCCTTCCCACAGGAAAAAGTGTACAGTCAAGAAGACTTTGATTTACCCGTGCTATGAGTTGGGTTAGTTTTTGTGATATTTGCTGTCATCACTTTATAGATTAGGTTTGCAAGCTCAGCACTCAAGAGGCTGTTTATTTCCTCTTAGGTATTTTGCCTGCAATTAGAGGAAGCTGCTGTCAGACGAGTGGTGGTGCATTGAGTATGTGATCCGTGGTCTGAATGGCAAAGCAAAAAGTACATGCTTGAATCTGAGCTACAAATCAGAGCAATGCATTTCAATTCAATATTCTCTGTTTTGTTTTTACAAAATGTTGTAAAAATAAAAACAAGAAGTATCAGAGAGTAAAATGGATAGGCACATGCAAACTTACATATAGGTCATATCTCAAAACTTTATTTCTGAGTTGTAAATGAGAATTTAGATTAAATTTTTCCATAGAAATAATTTTATGCTTGGTGGTCAGGTTCTTAAACCAATCCACAGAAACTTATTTAACCCATAAGTGTGGTGAAGTGAAGAGTGTTCCACTTTTCTGATAAAGACCAGGTTTTGAGGAAATCCTGCCTCTTAGGAGCTCTGTGACCCCAGGGCAAATAACAACCTCTTTGGGCCTCATCTCTTGAATATGGGTAAACAAATGAAAGCAAACCAAGGAATTTTATTAAGGATACATTTGGAGACACTATGCTAAGTACTAGTGATATATGCATGTATATATATATATATATATATATATATATATATATATGTGTGTGTATAGATATGTGTACACAGACATACATATATACATATACATACACAGTATGTGCATGTAAGTGTATATGTATATACATATTTATATATACACACATCCTCTTCTCAAATAATTTATATTCTCATACAGCAAACCAACACAAAAAGGGGAGTGGGTGACCAGGAAGGGGTATTTTGGTCTGGGAAGTCTTGGGGGTGATAATTAGAGTCATACAGCAATTGATTTCCTATCCAGTGTTTTGCAAACTCTAAACTTTATATCAATGTTTTTATTACTATTGTTTATTATTATAATCATTAATATCATTATAATTTATCATACTGGACTGGTTCAGTATGGATGAAGGTCTTATAATTTCTTAATACTAATACACATCCAAAGTTTATCTTTGAAACCACAATAGCTAGCAGACAAAAGATATTTTCATAGAAAATCCCATCCCCTGGATAAATTACAGATACTGATCTACTTGAAAAAAGGAATATATGTATATTTGTATCAATGTTAATGTGTGGCTCTGTGTTTGCCAAGTTTACAAAAACCAAAACACAGAGGGATTAATTTGGGATAATTCTAGCCTAATTCAAATGGGCAGTTCTCCAAAAAACAGTTTCTCTGAACAGGGAATATAACCGCTAATATGAAATCCTGGAAATTTATTGAACGTGTTCACCAAGCTAGGTTCACAAATTTAGCTTTGGAGGGAAGCTTAGAAAACATGATGCTCAAATCCTTCATTTTACAGGCAAGGAATCTGAGTTATAGAAGTGAAGTGATTTAGCCAAGGTCATACAAGTAGTAGATGGAAGAGTCAGGATTCAAACCCAGGTCCTCTAAATTCAGACTTGATCTCCCACTGCGAACATTGCAGTGGGGATACTACTTCAAGTTTCTCCCTTTTTCAATCTATATCCTATACACAAGTATCAGAATGATGGGTCAATTCACCTTTATCCTCAATTCTAAGACAGGGAGACCAATTTCTTCCCTACCTCCAAGGTTCCCCAATTTTATCCAAACAACCAGGTTCTTATTGTTAGTAAGAATCCTGCCTTAGGTAAAATTGTGAGTATAGGCAGAGGAGAATAGTGGAAAAAGCATTGCTTTTGCAGTGGAATGCTACCTTAGCTACTTAATCCAGTGTGACATGAGGCAAGTCACTTAACCACCCTGACTTTCAATTCCCTCACCTGTCAAATGAGTGATTTGGGCTAAATGGACACTTGTTCTAGATCTATAATTCTAGAACTCTTTAGGTTCTTCCCAACTATAAGATGTCATGTCTGTATTTCTCAATCTTTACTTGCTTCAATGAATATAAGGGGAAAAATATTAAACAAAACTTCCAGTGAGGAAGAAAATAAGATTTTTGGACATGTTTGATAGCATGAAATCTCACATCTTTCTCTTTCCAAAGCCAAAAGGTTTTCTCTGCCTGACTCTCCCTATTTACTCAGCATTCCACTGTACCCCTTTTAGGGCCAAGACTTTCCAATTTCCCTCCTCCCTCTAAGTCAACATTCTTTTAAAAAAGAAACAATGCTGGAGTTCCCTCATTAAACAATTTCCTTAGCAATGTGCCATAGCTCCCCTCTACCCTTTGCAGATTAAACAGACTATATTCCTTTCTGAGGAACATATCATCTAAACAGAATTTAGAAAGGCTTACAGAGAATTAAAGTTTTTCCAGCACAGATTTTGTGCAGTTTATATTGATTTAATTAAGCCAGTTCAACAGGGAGGATGATTAAATAGTTAAGATATTTAAAATAATGGTTTAGTACTGACAAGATATTATCCTTGTTTATTGTCTAGAGGCTGAAACAATAACATAGCCACGGATGTGCTCCTCACTTTAATGAAACTTTATGAGAACAGCCTAAGATGCATTCAAAGAGAAATTTATCCACAGAGTTTTCATTAATTTAAAATGTTCAAAAGAGGTCAGCACTTTTATGTCTGCCTAGTTCTTCATGCCTGGTGACAACTAATAGCCGCATTCTTTATCTACTAGGCTAGATGATGAAGAGACTATAAAGAAGTTTCCAAAAAAGGCTTCTTCAATCAAGGACAAGATATATTCTTTGAGGAAGATCTTTGGTAGAAATCAAGGAAGTAGGGGGTAGGTTATTTAAAGCTGCTCCTTATGTACCTTGAAGAGAATGCATTGTTCTAGGGTTTATGAAGAAATACTCAGAAAAAGCTGAGATTAGTCTCTATTTCTGTACCCCAAGGTCAAAGATTTTTTCTTCCACGTGTTTTTTCAGTCTGTATCTTGGCCTGTCAATCTATCTGTCTCTTTCTGTGTTGTTCTCTCACACACATCTCAGATTACCCTCACACCTGCAGTGCATTGCTTGTGAGAGGAAACCCCTCCCCTCCTTTCCAGTTGATTGGTATTTAGTAAGGATGGCTGGCCATTTCTCCACAGAAGCCTCCTCCCAGAAGACTGACAATGAGGGCTGGATTGGAAGTAGGTCTTATGGTATAGGAGGTGCTATGATTCCCAGAGTTTTTGGTGGGAAAAACAGGTAAAAGGGATCTGAAGATGCAGGGTAGACTCCTGGTCTGATCCATTCAAGAGAATGGATTTTGAAAGTTTGTTATGAAGACAACAAAGGGCGAAAAAAATATCCAGATCTCTCAGAGCTAACTGACAATTAGGAAGCTCTTCCTGAAAAAAAGGAACTATACTCTCAAAAGGAACATAGCTGCTTGGCTTTCAAAGAATGGTGATGTGGATCCACCTGAAGAGGATGGATTTTCTATCCAGTAATGATCAGAGAAAAAGGGGATAGATAGTAGTGGTTGAGTGGCTTGGTTGAGGCCACTATTGGAAACTGGATAACAATGAAGTCCTGATATCTCTTAGAATGTGTATAAGGATTAGGGGAGTCTCTGATCAATTTGAGGACTTTTCCAATTACCCTGAGGTGATCATGGGGCATAGTCCATATAGTTTACCTAGATTTTAGTGAAACTTTTGACAGTGTCCCATATGACCCTTGTAGAGAAGATTAGAACTAGATCAGTGGTTCTCAACCTTCCTAATGCTGCGACCCTTTAATACTTGTATCTGGGCATATCTGCATGTGGGCAGACCTGCCTGGAGATGGATAGAGGAGCAGTGTCTCAGTTCCTAAGACCATTGGAAATATGTGTTTTCTGATGGTCTTAGGTGACCCCTGTGAAAGGGTCGTTTGACCCCCAAAGGGGTTGCAATCCACAGGTTGAGAACCACTGAAGTAGATGATAAGACAGTTAAGGGAATTCAAATTGGTTGAAGCAATGCTACTGTCTCTACAGATTAATGTCAGCTTGGAAGGAGGTCCCCAGTGGAATGCACCAGGGATTTGCTTGACCCAGTGGTATTTAACATTTGTATAAATGGCATGGATGAAGCCATAATTAGTATGCTTATGAAATTTGAAGATGACTTAAAGTGAGGGTAGAGGGTATAATTAATATCAGAGGTAGGTTTTACATCCAAATCCTTCAACTCCTGAGCTCTGAAACAATGCTTTCCACTATGCCGTACTATCCCCTACTGAATTTCATGACTAATGCATATATGATATTTATAATTCATCACTCAAAAACCAGACTTATTTCCTAATTTAGAAAATATAGACTTAATGATTTGAGATTCTGATCTTATTCATCATTAACACAAGACTTAATTTAATTTATTTTCATTTTCCTACAAAAGTTTCCCTTTTACATGGAATTCCAAAGGAAAACTTAAAATTAATCTTAGAATTATGGGACAAATAGAATATAGAAAGAGGAAATGATGTATACTCTTGAATACAGAATGGAATTAATAGTTACTTACATCATGAGGAGTAAATTGTACCATACTATTTTAATACTGGAACTCGATTTGGAATGCTTTAATTTAGGCTTCCTGATAAAAAGCCTATTTTTGACTTCTTAAAATGAACTATAATTAATTTTACTATAGACTTCACTAGTGATAGTGCTAAGAGCTGATTATACTTTATAATGATACAAGATAGAGCAATTTAAAACAATGTTTTATTATATCTAGAGAGGAACTATTGCACGGACTGCATTCAGAAAATACTTTCCCCTGATAATTAAGGCTATGACTTTTTGGTCAAATCTTATGTTGGCATTTGATAAATCTCTGTTAGAGATGGTCTCATAACTCATATTGTTTATAATTATTCCCAAATGTAATATGATGCTCAGTTATTTTTATGTGAAATCTGGAAATCTATGCAATATTCATGGCATATATATGTATGTACATATATATATGTACATATATGTACATATGCACACACACATACATACATACATAAGAATGAGGACTATTCTTGCCATTATCTATGGATTAATTCAAATTTGATAGAATTATCTCTCTCTAGAGATAGATTATGGAAGACTTCTAAGAGAACAGATTTCCATACTGACTTTGAACTTAATCAGTTTTCGTAATTATTTGAAGACTGCTACTCAGAATCCCATAGCTTTTTATTATTCACAACAATAAGAAAAAAACTATATGAAACCTTTTTAAAAAAAAAAATTAAGCAATGGCAAAAAGTGTTGGTATTTCTGAACTATTTTATTTTGGTTTTATGATAAAATATAATCTTTAACATTTTTTCAATATCCTCTTTGACTCTAGACTTAAAAGCATATATGGAATTAGAGATAAGAAATATGTATATTTTTTCTTTTAATTTAAATACATTTTGTCTAAAGTTGCCTTTATTTGAGTAAATTTTGTGCATATCTAATTATATGCCTGCAGCACCTATCCAAGATATATTGGTGAAGTAACTTAATGTCCTGCCCATCTAGGTGAATGACATAATCATTCTTCATTCTCTATTGTTTCATGCAGTATAAATTCCTCTCTCTGTCTCTGTTTGTCTTTGTTTCTTTCAGTCTCTTCTTTCTGGCTCTTTGTTTCTCTCTTAGCTTTATAGATTTGCCTAAGAGGATCCTGTAACATTCTAGGAACTGATGTAACTGTCTCATAGAGTTTTGTAAGTTTAAATAAGATTTTAAAAAATCAATAAAATGTGTATTATTGGTATTGTTAGATTTGTGCCATGCATCTGGGAATAAAATATTTGAAGACTCTTAACACCTGTAAGAACCTTATTTTTTGAATCTGTATAGGACATATTATATGACACTAGCAACCAACTTAGATGAACATAAGTCTCCCTATTATACATTTTACTTGATGTAGGTACTCAGTGGATTATCGCAGAAAGTTCTCTTTCAGTTTATCTGCCCTATAATCTAGTATAAACGAGTGTGTTTTAAAGGGGAATCATAGTTGGGTTGAACTGTATGGCCTTCAAGGCCCCCCCCTTTCTAAGGCTCAATAATTCTATAATATTTGTACAAGTGACAATTTTAGGATAGATACAAAGGTTGAATTTTGTATTATTGGATAAAATGATTGTTTAAAAAACAATAAAATACAGACATTATAGCACAGTGGTTCTCAACCTGTGGGTCACGACCCCTTTGGGGGTCAAATGGAGTCACCTAAGACTAAGAAAACACATATTTCTGAAGGTCTTAGGAACCGAGACACTGCTCTTCTATACATCTCCAGGTGGGTCCGCCTACATGCAGATACACCCACATATGCATATTAAAGTGTTGCAGCATTAGGAAGGTTGAGAACCACTACTATAGGATCTTATAGTCTTTATATCTATATTGTTTGGTTGACCAAAAGATTTAATCTGAAGAGACAGTTTTTCTCTTTAGAATATCACTTTCACCAAGGGTCACAGAGGAGTAAAGAAAGATAAATACAGGGTCTGGGTGTGGCTTTGTTCTGTGGTATTCACTTTCAAAGAGTAAAGAAAAGGGGATAAAAAGGGAATGTATTAGAGAATAAATGCAAAAGTAGAGGGAGGAATTTACTATTTCTTATTTGTGCACACTAGCTGAATATATATTCATGGAGATAAAGGTTAGGGGGTAGAGATATGATAAACTTCACTCTTATCCTAATTGGGCAAAGGAAAGTTGAAAACACATACACTTTAATAAGGATGGGAAAGGAGAGGAGGTTCAAGAGCTGAGGAGAGCTGGAAGAAGGTTTAAAGAGTAGGGAAGAGTTGGGAATGGAATAGTCATCAGTAAAGCATTGGTTTTACTTGGTTCTGGAGGTCAGCCTGATCATAAAGGAGCTATGAAAAAGGGGATGAAAATGTCAGAACAAATAATGTAAGCATGTGATGGATAAAGAGAGGAAGGACAAATAAGTAGTATCAGACCACTGAAATTATAGTATCTTGATTCTCATAAAGTCATTAGCCTCCTTTTGCTCCAATATAATTTTGAAGGAATTATTTTCTTCAGTGAACTTATGAAATTTCTTTTCCATCTGGCCAATTCTGCTTTTTAAGGCATTCTTCTCCTCATTGGCTTTTTGGACCTCTTTTGCCATTTGAGTTAATCTATTTTTTAAGGTTTTATTTTCTTCAGTCAGGCTGTTGACTCACTTTTCATGATTTTCTTGCATCATTCTCATTTCTCTTCCCAATTTTCCCTCCACTTCTCTTACTTGATTTTCAAAATCTTTCTTGAGGTCCTCCATAGTCTGTGGCTAGTTCATATTTTTCTTAGAGGCTTTTGATGCATGAGTTTTGACTTTGTTGTCTTCTTCTGGTTCTATATTTTGATTATCTTTGTCACCAAAGAACAATTCCATGGTCTGATTTCTCTTCCTCTGTTTGCTTATCTTGCCATCCAAGTATTTGACTTTTGAGCTCTTTGCCACAGTAGAACTCTGCTTCCAGAGTAGAGAGTGCTATGTCCCAAATTTCTGGAGTTTTGTGCAGCTCTTTTTAGAGATTCTTCTGGACACCTGCCTCAGAACTGTGAGAAGGACTGCCTGTCCACAGCCTCAACAAGCTCTGCCATGTTAGCACTCCTCACCCTAGGGCTGCCACCCAAGACTGTGACCCAGATCCAAGTAGGGCAAAACAAGAGAATTCTGCCTCAGCACCAGCAAAGAAAGTTCCATGATTACTCTCTGGACAATCACTTGGTCCCCCCACTGTTTGTGGGCTTAGAGTTCTGGAAGCAGTTGCCTGGGCAGCAGTGGTAGCTGCCACCACCCTGAGGGCAGGGTCCAGACTGTGCTCTTTTCTCACCCAGGATCAACAGAGTTCCTCCACTGATTTTTACTTGCTCTTTGGTATTTATGGGTTGAGAAGTCTGGAACCTCCACAACTGTCAGTGATTCAGTCTCCTGAAGTCTGCTCTGGCCAGACCACTGAAATTATATACTACTATTAATGGTTCCATTCCCTTTCTTTTTATACCTTCTGTTTCTTTGTAAAGAAAGGACTAGGAGGTGAGACAATTATGTTCAAAAATTAACAGATATGAGCCAATCAGAGCCAATATGGATGCAAGAAAAATGAGCAGACAGCAACAAAAAAGAACCTGACTATAAAAATCTACTATGGTGACAGGGAAGATCAAGACACAAACTCAGAAGATAATGCTGAAACAGCTATAAACAAAACCCGAAAAGAAAAAAAATGTGAATTGGACACAATCACTCCAAGAATTTCCTGGAATGGATAAAAAACAATTTTCAAATTCAAATAAGAGTGGTAGGGGAAACATGGGTAAAGATATGAGAGCAAGGAAAGAAAATTAAGAACAGAAAATTAACATCTTGGTAAAATAAGCACAAAATAATGCTAAAGAAAGTAATAACTTAAAAAATCACAGAATTGGCCAAATGGTAAAAATCAACTATAGAAAATAATTTTTTCTTTCCTTCTTCCTCTATTCCTTCCCCTCTCCCTTTCTCTTCTTTTTCTTTCTTTCTTCTTTCTTCCTTCCTTCTTTCCTTCCTTCCTTCCTTCCTATTTTCCTTCTTTCTTTTCTTCCTTCCTCCCTTTCCTTCCTTCCTTCCTTCTTTCCTTTTCTTCTTTCTCTTTCTTTTTATTTCATCTCATCTTCCTCAGACTGGAAGTGCACAGGCAACACATGTACCCATTACTGATCTGCATTAGAGTTGTGACCTTCTTTGTTTCTCACTTCAGCCTTTTTGCTCCTCCTTAGGCAACCTGGTGACTCACTCCTGCATCCCCTCTCTTGGAACTCAGAATGTTAATATCAAAATGAGAACACCTTGGCATAACTCATTATAGCTCAGAACCTAGCCTCAAGGGGTCTGCCAGCTTCATCTTCGCTAACAGCAAGAATTACAGGCATGCACCATCAATCTGACCTGAATTTTTCAGTCATAGCAACTCATGGAGATTGTTTCCTAAGGCATGAAGAGATATTTAAAGAAATGAGAATCTTCACTGGTGGGAGGAGAACCCATGCATGAAAGAAAAGAACTGTGAAGCAATGAGGTATGGGCAAAGCACTGTTCTAGGTACCAGGAATATAAAGAATTATACAATGCTTGTCCACAAAGAATTTCCATTGTAATAGGGGGTGTGTTGTTGTTTGTCCTTCATTCTCAAAGAGGATCATTACATTTACTTGCAAGTGAACTGGATTTAAGTGAGGGAGGGCTGTGCATAGTGATCAACGTCACCTTCTCCTCCAGAGCCATTTGGGTCTAGTGGGACAATTTAGATCAAAATGACTGGAGATGGTCCGAGATGCAGTGGGAGACCTTGGCCTTTCTAAGCTTTCCAAGTTCTCACTCTTTAACTGAGGCAACACCCATTCAGTGATAAAGACTAGTTAAGAAATGAGACAAGGAAGAATGGCCCCTTATGATATATCCACAAATAAGTATGATAGAGTTTGATATGAGGCAAAGGAAAGATCAGGACAATGTTCTCTAAGAAAATTTTAGGAGGATGTTATGGGAATCTGAAGATCTTCCCTGCCCCTAGGCCCTTTGATAGGCTTAAGTGGCTCTGAGTACCTTCCCTGATTTGAAAGTATACTCTGCCCCCTAATAGGCTGAATGTAGTTATATGGAGCCTGTGGTGGGAAGCTCATTTTTCAGGAATGCCCACAACTTATTGCTTTGTGATTGGATAGTTGGTCAAGAGGGTTGTGACATTCTCTGATCCAGGAGAAGGCTATATGTACCCTGATGTGAGTTTTTGCTTTGGGGCTCACTTTGGAAAGAGTTGCGTGATTTGGCCAGATGAGACTCTGGGCCACTGTTGAGACTCCCAGCTTTGAAAACCCAGATGCTGATGCTTCCCTCTCTGGTAACTAAGTAGGTATGGATGTAATGGCCAGACAACTGCAAGCCCGTCTGCTGATCTGTTTTTTTGTCTGCTTGTAACTTCTGTTTATATTGTGCTTATATTCTCTGAAGTTCAGGGTGTTGACTTCCCCCCTAACTAAGTAACTAAGTTTGATTGATTAAAGTAAGATTGTTAACCCATTTTGAGTTGCTTTCCTTTAGCAAAGCAGATTTAAGAACCTGTGCTAGCAGCCACCCTGGGTATGCTAGGGTGCTTGCTAATACAGAGGAAAAGAAAACTTTTATTTAAGGAGGGATAATGCAGGAGGTGAAACCTCAGATGAATGAAGAAAAAAAAAGGAGCATTTCAATAGGTAGAGATGAAAAGTGGGCATGGGAGATCATAGTCATTAACTTAGAGATAAAAGGGAACACAAAGGCCAAGTCTAATTTATGCATAAACATCAGAAAACTGAGGTGTTGGAATGTGATCAGGAAACAGCTATTAGTTCAATTTAGCTAAAACACTAATGTACATGAATGGGAGTAGGCAAAATGCCTGGTAAGGTAAGTTAGGATAAAAATTTTTGTGGGCCCTAAATGTCAGGTTAAGTATTTTTCTATTTTATCTTTAAGACAATAGAGAGAGGTGGCTAGGTGGTGTAATAAATAGAGCATTGGCTCTGGAGTCAGGAGGACCTGAGTTCAAATCCAGACTCAGATATTTAACACTTTACTAGCTGTGTGACCTTGAGCAAGTCATTTAACCCCAACTGCACTGCTTTCCCCCCTCCAAAAAGTAAAAAAAAAAATTAAAAAATTAAAACAAAAGACAATAGGGAGTTATTTAATGTTTTTTGAGCAGAAAGATTAGGAAGAACGTCTTGGCAGTGGTAATCCAATAACAGTAAAATGAGAAAATGGGGTTTTTGGTTTCCAATCTCCTGTTCTTTCTTATTCTCTCCATTAATTGGTCTTCCAAATCTAGTCCTTCTCCACAATGAAAGTACTTTGAGAACTTTAAGATACTATTTTAATATGTTATTATCATAAATGGGGAAATGTAGAAACATTTTGTAAATAGGTAATGAGTTTGTAACAACTGCTATAAAAGAAAATGAAAACTCTCTCCTGAGATTGATTATTGCTAAAATATACATCTGTAGGAAGCCAGGAGGTATAATAGACAGAAAGGTGGGACTAAAGTCAGGAAGACCCAAGTTCAAATCTAAGTTCAGAACTTATTAGCTCAGTAACTCTTTGCATGTTGATCTTTGTCTCAGTTTCCTGATTTGTGAAATAGAGACAATAATAGCATTTGCCTTCCAATGTTGTTGTATGGGTGAAATGAGATAATATTTGTGAATTTCTCATCATAAAATGCCACATAAATATTACCTATTTTTTTTTTTTGTAGGAGGGAAGGCAGGGCAATTGGGGTTAAGTGACTTGCCCAAGGTCACACAGCTAGTGTTAAGTGTCTGAGGCTGAATTTGAACTCAGCTCCTCCTGACTCCAGGGCTGGTGTTTTATTCACAGTGACACCTGACTGCCCCAGTATTAGCTATTATTGTCATCACCATCATCTTCTCTGGTGTTGAAGTTAGTGGGGCTATAAATTGCATCAGAGACTTGTTCTTGTCAAGTCAAATAACCTAATTAAGAGAAGACCAGTCTACTATAATGTGTTATCATTCTTATTTTATATATTTTTTTAAATTATCATATAATAGGGAATTATTTTAAACAAGTTCAGAAACTATATTTCAAAGTCAGATAATATACTTAGTCCATATGCCTTGGAGCAGTGTGACAGGGAAAAATATTTGCTTGGGGAATAGAATTATTAACATATGCATGAATATGGCTGCTTGCTGAGAGGAACCATTTTGTGAAGCTCGTTGGAAATCTTTACCCTTTTCCTAGAAGACCATCGGTAAAGCCTTCTTCTGGTATCAGACATTTCCCATGGCCTCCAAAGAGACCACAAGTGACTGTAATTCAGAGTATTGCTGAGATACAGAAGGAGAGAAGAAGCCTAAGTGCTCCACCTAGAGTATAAAGGAGCCAAGTGAGGGAGAAGTCAGGAGGAATAATTTACTAGAGGTGATGAAAGCTCTCTTCAGGAATATACTTCCCAGGCTGAAACAGATGGATCAGGGAGACACCCTGGGTTTGCACTGCTTGCAAACTGAGAAATTGCCTCTCATTGAGCTCTCCCTCAGCTTCATCAACCTAATCAAAATACTGAAGTAATTCAGTGAATCTCCAGGATGGATTAGAGCAATTATGAATGTCACCTGGAAAATGCTGGAATAATGAGCATGCCATCAGCAGCTTAATCATTCTTCAGCAAAAGATTTTTGAGGCAATGATTTTTACATTCTCAATTTGTGCTTCCTCTATTAATAATAAGGTGTGATCATTGCCCTTCTCTCACACTTTATGGTTTATAAATTGCTTATTTTTTTTTTTTGCAATTACACTGGAAACCACATAGTACAACATTATTATCTCTATTTTGCAAATGGGGAAACTGAGGCTCAGAGAAGTTACATTTCTTACTGATGATCACAGTGGTTACTATTGCTATAGGTTGGACTCAAAACTCATTTCCTGACTCTTAGTTCAATAGCCCTTCCACTACATGATGTTGTTAGTGTCATGGGAACATCATATATTACATATGTCTTCTGTGTTTCTCAATTACTATTGGAAAGGTTTTTGTTTCTTATTTGTTTCTCTCTATTTCCTTCCATAGGCTCTTCTCTCCATTGCCAAAGTGTATTCATAGTAAGGTCAATCTTCAACTTTTAAAGAGCTTAATATAGGAACTCAGTGTCTAGATTACAGCTCTGTCACATTTGTAGTACTGGATAAATCACTTTATCTCTTTGAGACTCAGTATCTTCATCCATTAAATGGGTTTAAGAGGAAGGAAAGAAACAAGCATTTATTCTGTCTATTATGTGTCAGACACTGTGCTTCCTTTAACCCTCATTATAACCCTAGGATGTACATGCTATTAGTATTCCCCATTTCACAGCTGAGGAAAGTAAGGCAGGCAGAGGTGAAAAGACTTGCCGACACAAGTAGTGTCTGAGCCAGTTTTTAGACTCAGTTCTCCTGGCTTGAGGCCTAGAGCTGCGTCTGGTATGTCACCCAGGTAGGGGCCTTTAACACTACTTAGAATATCTAACCTCACTAGATTTTCATGAGGATGAAAGTGAAAAAGCATATGAAAGAACTTTGTGAATTCTAAAGTATTATATGACTGCTACCTATAATTGTTTCCATTTTATTTTCTTATTTTCTCTTCACAGTTTCACATTTCTCTGTCACTAAAAGTCAACCAGGAGGTCAGAAAAGAGAAAGATATTGAACATATATAAGCTAGTTTGATTCTTTGTGCATAGAAGTTTGACCAGGGAAAAATGAACGTGTATCAAGTAAAATTGGTCATTTTCATTTATCTCTATACTTGAGAATCATTATCAATACACTGTTGGTTACATCTCTATGTCCCCATTCTTTCCTAATTACTCAAATATTCTAATTCAAATGAGATAATATTGTAAAGCACTTGGCACATTGCCCAGGCCCATAGTAGACAAGAAATGCTTGTTTCCTTTTCCTGCTGCTTAAGAAAATTTCCATTTAATTCCTAACTGGTCTATAATCAGCCCCTTTCGTCCCAATCCCAATCCTATCACAAAGACATTTTGTGTTTTCCAGACAGATTTTCAGGATCCCTCTGATCTAGCAATGGTCCTAGTACTCTTCTAATAAAGATATCAGTTGCTTTCTTTTAAACTCCAAAAAGAGTTGATCAGATAATAATAATTGTAGGGTAGAGTGGTTACCAGGAACAAACAGATTGTTCAGACCTCTAATTATATGAGTCACTGCCAGCAATTGGTAGTTAGTAATGGTGAAGGAGAGATCTTTTAGAATGGCAGTTCTCAACCTGTGGGTCGCGACCCCTTTGGGGGTCTAACTACCCTTTCACAGGGGTTGCCTAAGATCATCAGAAAACACATATTTCCGATGGTCTTAGCAACTAAGACACTGCTCCTCTATCCATCTCCAGGCGGGTCCGCCCACATGCAGATACACCCACATATCAGTATTAAAGGGTCGCAGCATTAGGAAGGTTGAGAACCACTGTTTTATAATATTGCTGACAGGTTAATATCTGTCATAGACCATTGGGGCACCTAGGGAATTATATAGAAATAGAGAAATGTTTCATTTCTCCTCCTCATCTAGTATTAGGATTCTTTAAAATCAAAACAAAACTGGTTGAGCTTTTAAACAGGTTTTTAAAAAAAATTATAGCATTCCTTGCTAATCCCACCATTATTCCCCCAAAATCAAATGCATAACAATTGTATTTCATCTCTGTAGAAGAGCTGGGAAGTATAGTCAATTTGGAATCCTAGAAGTGTATAGTGAGAGCCATGTTTCAGCAACATGAATAATTAACTACAGAAGGCCATGCAATATTCATGGCTAGAAATCATTATACCAAGTAGGCAGCAAAAAGAGGAAAGCCTAAAATACACAGTAATATTAATGATTTAGTCACCCATCTGCTTATACTTTATGTACGTATACATTTAACATATAAACAGTACATATATGTATATATCTATAGAAAGATCTATGCACAAACACACATTTATGCATATTATGAAACAGGCTCATAGCCTGAATACCGGTTCTGGCTTTCTCAGGCTAGATAGCACCCCTCTGTCAAACTCAGGGTTTGTCTGAGAGAGTAGATTGTGTTACTTGAATTGACTGTTTTCTGGTGGGGGGTGGAGTGGTAGGGCTTCGGTTGGGGAGGGTTGTTCTTTATAGCTTTATTTTAAACCTGTTCCAATAATGAAGCAACTGTTATTTTGGGAGCAGGAGCAGTTGTTCAATTTAGTTACACCACCTGGGAATGATTTATATTATTGGAGCTTTTCTATTTTGCAGGAAGGAATTATGGTGATGGGTTCTAGAAAACCCATTAAATAAATAAATATTTCCCCAGCAGATGTTACTCTGCAGTACCTTCCACTTAGCCCCCAGCCAATACCCACTTGCAAGCTTAGGTGTTTGCCTCTAGTGGCATTAATTAATGTCACAGGGCTTTGTTGATGATAGTGGATGAAGTTAAAACCAATAGCTATTTACACAATGCAGATGAAGCTGGAAATGGGTTAGAAGAACAATACTTCTTAGAGACCATTTGTCTTGTCAGAAACCTATCACATATTCCCAGATGCTCTTGCACTCTGAGAGGGAAAAGTGGGATTTTCAGTGTCTCACAGCCTGTCTAAAGTGATCCTGAGAGTTCACCCCTTCAGAATGCCAGATAGATTGTTTTCAAAACGAGGAGCCTCATTAGGATGTCTGGAGGAATGGAAAGCAACTTCACGTAAGGTGAACTAAGTTTACTGAGTGTAGATTTGGAGTGCTGGTTAAAAGTCCTGTCCTTAGCATTAGGGGGATTCCACAATAACTTTTGAAAGGTTCTGTTATTCCCCCTGTGGCTCCAAGAACAATGACAAACAAATGAGCTGATTTGAGGAAAGTTGATCATCTCCTAGTCCTCTGACATTATGCCTCCTGTCCTCTCACACTGAATGATTAAAATGTGATCAAGGCAAAAAAAAAAGAATCTATTCCACTGTATCAAAAAAAACAAAAATGTGTTTTTTAAAGAAATAAAATACTATAGGTCAAAGCCATGTTGACCCAAGATGCCAATTATGTTTTAAACAGTATTAGTCATTTTAAATCAAACTTTTCCCTCTTCTTCATTATTAACAAAAATATGTGGTGCCTATTGCTAAATATAAGGTCTATATTTATATCTATACATGTCACAATATCTATTTATATCTATACATATCACAATATATGGGTAGCAATGTGGAGCAATGGATACAGTGCCAGGCCTGGAGTCAGGAATACCTGTGTTCAAAACTCTCTTCAGACACTTACTAGCTATGTGACCCTGGGCAAGTCACTTAACTCTGTCTCAGTTTCCTCATCAGTAAAATGAACTTGAGAAGGAAATGGCAAACCATTTCTGCCCAGTTTCTTTGCCAAGAAAACTCAAATGGGGTCACAAAGATTTGAAATGACTGAACAACAAAATGTAATATTTAAACTTATATGTGTGTATGTGTGTATATATATATATGTATATACATATATATCATATGTATGTCTATGTGCATGTGTGTACAGTAGCATATGCATGTATGTATATACACAGATATTGACATGAATATGTATATATGTACATGCCAAGGGTTTTTTTTTAAGTTTTTTTTCAAAAGCTTGACATATCCATATAGAATCCAAAGCCATGTAGGGAGTTTTCAGGAAGGAAATTCCCAGTACCAGTGTACATCAGCCACTGTTCTACGATATAGAGTCTAAGAGCTGGCTAAGCAGGTTTAGGGGTTAAGTGCTCTAATTTAACATAGTTTAGCGTGTATGAAAGACAGGACTTGAACTCTTCTCCTTGTCTCAGAAACTAGTCCTAATCCCCTATGCCTCCTTTGTTAGAAAAATCCCATTGTGTTTGTAAATTTGAACTAGGTAAAATTCCTGCCCTACAGGAGTTTACAGTACAATACAAAGGCAATATTGTAATGTTGTAGATTTAGACTTGGCAGGGCCCTTAAAGGTGGTCTCTTCCACCTCCTTCATTTTGCAAATGGAGAAACTAAGGCTTTGAGAGATTAAGGGACTTGCTCAGGCTGCACAGTTAGTGATTGGCACAGTTTTTAAACCCCAACCTTCTGACTTGAAATTCACCCCTCTTTCCACTTGCTTTAAACAGCAGATTGATTCTGATTCTAGCATTATATGCATGCTAGGAAAAATTTGGACAGTTAGGGTACTACATTAATTTTGTTGTTCCCTTTGTGTTCTATTCAGTGCCTTGTATTAGATATATAATGCAGGAGTACCTCATTTATCTAACACCATTTTGGAATGAGGTGATTTTATCTATCTATCTATCCCTCTGTCTATCTAATCTATCTATCCATCCATCATCTATCTGTCTATCTCTCTCTCTTTCCACTCACACACATGTTGTGTGTGTCTGTGTATGTATGTGTATATATGTGTTTATGTGTGTATGTATGTGTGTGTATGTGTGTATGTATGTGTGTGTATGTGTATGTATGTGTATATATGTGTGTATGTGTGTGTATGTATGTGTGTATGTGTGTATGTGTAAGTGTGTGTATGTATGTATGTATGTGTGTGTGTGTGTGTGTGTGTATCCCAGACAACTAAAATGGAAAGTTGTTGTTATGTTGTTATTGGGTCATCTTTTCGTCATGTCCAACTCTTTGTAACCCCATTTGGAGTTTTCTTGGCGGTGATACTGGAGTGATTTGTCATTTCCTTCTCCACCTAATTTTACAGGTGAGGAAACTGAGGCAAGTACAGTTAAGTGACTTGCCCAGGGTCACACACTAGTAAATGTCTAAGGCCGTATTTGAACTCAGGAAGATGAGTCTTCCTCACTCCAGGCCTGATATTCTATCCGCTGTACCACCTAGCTCCTGCATTTGGTGACTATCATCAATTATTATACTGTTTTGTGAACCAGTGATTTTTTTTATCTGTTTCCTCAGCACCAAGCCATTGGATGTTACTATATGCTATTTGTGTAGCCTTCTCTTTTATAATTTGGTGCTTTTAATCTTCTTTGAGCCTATTCTCCATAAAAACATAGTTGAAACCTGTTAGACCCGTATGTAAATGAAGAGTTAATCAGCTCCAAATTATAGCCTGAGGACATTTCCAACAGAGTCAATAATAATAATAGCTCACATTTGTATATGGTTTTCTCCTTTATAGCTCACATATCCATTATCTTATTCCATCCTCACAACAACCCTGTAAGTAGAATGAAAAGACAAATGAGGACATTGAAGCCCAGAGAGGTTGTAACATTCTCATGGTAAACCAGCTAATCCCAGCATAATTTTTGAATGGACTTGCTAACGTTTATTTCGATGTGATTTGCTTAATTCCTGATTTTAGATGCCTTGTATTACTGAGAGGCTGGCTCCTGAACAAATGGGTTTTAAATGGTTTTGAGCATGCTGGATTTTTTTAAAGCATTTTTTACTTTCCTCAATGTAAAACAACATAAAACAGGGAGATGTATGCTTGCTAAAGATGTTTGCCATTGACAGGAATGGAATCCAGCATAGAATCCAAGTTGAAGACGGATTCCCAATGGATAGTAAAATAATCCAGATATTCCCCTTTGTAGATGACATTGCACTGTTTTTATCAAGTCTTGGAACATTGCATACCTATAACCAGTCAAAAAATTTTGACTTCACAATACACACAAGGAAAACCAAGTGGATGAAGAGTGTCTATTGCCAAGGTTAGGGCATATAGTTCAATGGACAGACTGTAAGTCTGCCCATCAGTGTAGATAATAATATCTATATCTAGATATGTATAGTCTATACATACATATATGTATATGTATGCATATTAATATGTGTATACAAAAGATATATGTCTGCATATGCATGTGTGTATGCAACTACATTGCTGATGTATGTCTGTATGCATGCACATATGCATGTATATCTATGATAGTGAATTCAAAAGGACAATGAATTAGACCTAGAATTTAACTAAAAGAGGAGGGTTTACTGAATTGATTTCAAGAAATTTCAAAATTCCTTCAATGACTCCAAGTTTCTCCCAGAAACAAAGGCCTATCTATTTCTTTAATACCAATATTCTACCAGCGTTGCTATATGAATATGTGGCGGAGAACACAGCAGTGTCCAAAGAAATGAAAATGATTATAATATAACAGTGAATTGGAGAAGCACATGGTAGATGTAACTAGGCTGTAACATATAGACATCAACATGAAAATGTAAGGTAGGAAGGAAAGTTGAGCTAGTCCCATGGCAAGAATGAGTGAGCTTAAGTGCTCCACTTGGAAAATCAACAGAGAAGTAAATTCCTTTTGGCACCAATCCCTAGGAAAAATTTTGACTAATTCTGGAATAGTAATTTTGGAAAAAACAACATTTTTTTTGTATCGCTTGTTCATTCAAATATGATAGTGGAGCAGATTTATAATGACATTTTCAATGAAATTGTTCTTACAGACAGCTTCATTGATTAATGCACTATTATGATTATATCACCACTAATGCCCATCAATAATCAACAGATTTGTAAATCTTACCTGTGTTGATCCATCTGTTCACAACCAATTTATTTTTATTTTTTTTCTTTTTTTTAATTTAAGTTTTATTATAGTTTGCATCATTCATTTCCACAAGATTTTGAGTTACATATTTTCTCCCCGTTTTCCCCCACCCACCACCCCAAAACAGCCATGCCAGTGTGTCCCCCCTCCCCCAGTCTATTCTCTCCTATGTCACTTTTTGGTAGGGCAGGATGGATCTCCCAACTGCAGTGCCTGTGTATCTCAAGTTCCAGTTGGATGTAGTCAATAATAATAATAATAATTGCATATAGATAGATAGATGGATAGATACACATTCATAACATTTGATTATGGAACTCCAGATTCCAGATTCTTTCTCCTCCTCCCTCACCATCCATCCCCA
>JAQQSU010003089.1:0-14468 GCA_028627135.1 Pseudochirops cupreus | reverse complement strand
TTCTCTGAGTTTAGGTATCTCCTTCCATCTTGAGGCTTGTAGAGTTGTCTTTAGCTGTGCATTGTTGAGGATAGTCCAGTTTATCAAGGTTGGTCATCATATGTACGATGTGTCTGTGATTGTGTACAGGTTTTGCCTGACAACTATGTAATAGTTAACAATTATAAAATAATTACTGACAAGTTTATAGTACTTTACCAACTGTTGAAACATATATTGCTTCATCTGATTTTCATGATAACTTATGAGGATTTCAGAGAGGTTATTATTGCCCCTATTTACAGAAGAGGAAACAGACATCTGGAAAGGATAAGTGACTTGTCAGAGTGTATACATCTCATTAGAGATAAAGCTGGGACTAGACAGAAGGTCTTCTGACTTGCATTGTCACAATGGGAGGCCATCTAAGAGAACATGTATCTAAACAGAAGTATTAGACCAAGTTATGGGAGTAGATTACTATAAAGTTATCCCTTCTACATCATGAGGGTTAGGGGCACAGTGCCCTTGAGGTCTGGAAAATCCACGTAAAATTTTTTGACCTTCCTTTCATACCAGAGAAGAAGTCTGAATTATGATGGTATTAAAGGATAAAATATTGCAACATTTCACAAAACTGTATGTATATTTTATACATTTCTGAGTTTCTGAACTTTTTCTGTGTCATCTTCTGGCCTTTGTGTGCTGTCTGCGACTTGCAAACCCCTCCTCCTAACCCCCCATTTCCATTTTATTTCTTATGCTGACATGTGATATATTGAAACCATGATGGGGAAAGAAGAGGGTCAAGGATAGCACCTTTGTAGACCTTTCCTCCATCCCTCCTACTTAAGCTATGTAAAGAGGAGGACAATCTGGTGATGGAGTCAAAGAATGAGTAGTCAAAAATTGATGAGGAAAATTATGCAAGTGAGATGTTATAGAAACCAAGGGAAAAGAAAGTGTTCAGGAGAAGGAGCTCATCCATAATGTCAAATACTTCTGAAAAAGGAGAACAAAAATGAGGGCATTGAATTTAGCAATAAAGAGGTCATGATTCACCTTAGAACTGTTTGCCAAGAAGTATGAACCTTCATGAAATTTATTACTTATTGTATGATGTGAAAGGATAAGAAGTACAAGAAAGGAAATCATGTGTTGTGACTAACAGATATTCTGGGAAGTCACCTCTGTCTGGGATGGCCAGTTCCTGTATTCCTGACTCCTTGAGGATCTAGACATATTGCTAAAATGTTTTTCATTCCATACAGCACTTACTCTCCCTTACCAATGCTCTGTGAAGAAAAGGACGGGACATGACCATGACAAGGCTCTGCTCTTATACAGGTTTTGGGAACCTGAAAGGTTTAGCATAAGCACATGTGTGTTTATGCATTTATTAGATCAAATTTATATGTGTAGTTCTATGAATGTTAAGAGAGTAAATTTGTGAATCTGTCTAGTGACTATGAGACATGGTGAGGTGTTAGATCATGTAGGAACGGGCCAGTGGTGTGGGTGAGCAATATGAAGATTTTGCAAGAAAGCTCTGTTGCCAAATCATATTTAGTGGATAAGAAAGTCACATGGGATTGTTAAAACGAGTTATGGAAATGTTCATGATATAAAGATCTGGGCAACAAATTCTTCCAAGAACTCAGTGCCAGGAAGAAGTCTCTCTCTCCAGAAGAGCTTGTATTTTAAATTTTGTGTGCTGCCGCACCGAACTGCTGCAGAAAGTCTACGCCCGCGCCCCGTGGAGGTGACCCTGGGTCTTTAAAGGCTGTGTCAGCGGGCCCGTAAGCTCCGCCAACGCCTACCAAGGTGGGAAGGCTTTAATTACAAGCCCTGAGGCCAGAGAGGCTCACCATTAATTCCATTCAAGATACACTTTTAATATTTCTGTATTTCTCCATCTATTCTTAGTTGTTGGGGTCCTGTCACATCAATTTTTGTGAACGTGTACAATGCTAAAGACACATAGATTCCAGTTTTGCAAAAGATTTTTCTTTCTCTTAAGGAATTCCTAGTCTAATGGGGGAGACAACGAACAAATAACTATATACGAACATTACATATACATATATAATAAGTTGGAAATAATCATCAGAGGGGAGACGTTAGAGTTGAGCGGGGTTGAGAAAGGCTTCTTGTAGAAAGTGAGATTTTTAGCTGGGACTTGAAGGGAGTGAAGGGAAGCCAGTAGGGGAAAATGAGAAAGAAGAAAATTGTGTAATGTGTTTCCTTTTTGTTAGGTTTGTCTAAGTCTGGAAGAGACATGGTGAAGTGACATCATTTATCATCTCATTACATGGGTCTTTTTTCTCTCCAGTTAGCTTTTTCCTTTAAGCATGTAAATGTTATGACACACATATATATATTTAATATTGATACAGCTTTGTTATTGCATTTATTAAATGCAATGAAGTTTCCTTGATTGTTTTTGAAAGCGTCTTTATCATTTCTCCTCCTCCTCCTCCTCGTTGTTGTTGTTGTTCTTCTTCTTTCCTCCTCCTCCTCGTGCTCCTCCTTCTCCTCTTCCTCCTTTTTCCTTCTCTTTTGTCCCAAATCATGACAGCTGCTCATGTTTTTTTTGGCTTTAGCTAAAGCAGAACAAATTCTACAGTATAATCTTTTTTTTAATAGGAATATTTAATTTCCAAAATCTTTTTAATCTATAGGAATATTTAAGTTTTAAGCATATTTTTATATACAGAAAATTGTTAGGATTTTTTTTGTATTATATTTTGTAACCCTCATTTGTTTAATGGTTGGGTTCAAGATATTAACATTCAGAGTTGTAACTGTAAAGGTGCTTTTCCTTTATCAAATCCTATTATTTTATATTTTATGTTAAAATAAGTCAGCACTAGGCATCACAACTTGTTTTGCTAGAAATAGTTTCTCTCCAACAGATACAATTTTTCCTCCTTTCTCAGCCCAAACCCAAATCATTGGAGCTTGCCCCTTACCCTTTTGGGGGAATAGAAAGTATGGATTGGGAATTAGCTTTAGGTAGTGATAGTTTATTTTATTTAAGGCATTTCACCTTCCAATTCCAGTCTTAGGCCCAGACAAATTTCTTCTCATTTCTCTTCCCAGTCCAGTCCCTACTATTCCACTTTATTGCAATAATCTTGTTTACTCTTTTCTTGACCAGCCCGAATAAGAAAGTGTGATTTCTGACCTCTTTCACCTTACTCATCAATACGTTCTAATAAGACTCATCTGTGGCACCCAGTTTTTAGGAATACTAAATGTCTTCTTTTTTCTTCACTTTGTGGTACTGTTTTCTAATTACTGTTGCTTGTAGTTAATCTCTCTTTGTTCCTCAGTGACACATAGAGAAGTTAGGAAACATAAGGGACTTATCTTCCCAGATACAACATTGAAATCCTAGGTCCTCATGTAGCCCTTTCTGGTTGGGCTACAGAAGTAGACCACTTCTAGGTGATTGAAAGATCAAGGGTATGAGTATCTCTGTGTATAGTTGAGGTAAAGTGTAATTGAAGAACTGGAAGGTTAAGGTACTTGAGGGAGCATAAATATAGATGTTACCTAGTATGATGTCAGGATTTTGTGGTGGAAAGACTAAGAGCCAGGCACTGAGCTCACTGAGGGAAGATGGAAGGAGAATGTCTTGGGGTCAATAGATAATAACAGCCACCAAAAACCATATTTTGACAAATTTGAATAGCATGAAACTCAGAAAAGGAGAGATTTTGAATTATAGCAGTAGAGGGAGAGTCCGAAAATGGCAATGGGGAGCAAGGAATATCCAAACTCCTCCACACCTGTCACATAATGGCAGATAAGAGTAAAAGTGCAGCCAGCATTTGGACAAGGGGAGCCAAGGATGTAGAGTCATCAGTTTGTCAGTTATGGAATAGGCATTCATTCAATAAGCATTTATTAAGAGCTTATTATGTGCCAGGTACCATAGTAGGTGTTGGGAATATAAAGATAAAACCAAGACTATCCTTGCTCTGACGAGTTTTACATTTCTATTGTAGGCATGATCTCCAAGTCATTCTTTCACCCCTATGTGACTGCCCCAAAGTGTCTGTTCCCTTCATTCTCCTATCTCAGTCACCCACCCTTATAATTTTTGTTGAGAGCTACTAGTAAATCAATTTTCCTTCAAAAGCACCTTATAGGATTGTTATGAAGAGAATAGGTAAGCAGAGGCTCAGAACTGTGTGTCAAAGCTAAACTGGTAAATGGAAAGAGAGATGTTCTCATCGGGTTGGAAAGGCAGCATGGTATGGTGAAGAATATGGATACTTTCCATATAGGGCAGATATGGGATAATATCAGATGTGGTTTGATACCAGACTCTACTACTGTCTATTCATAGCCAATGATTTATTTTCTCTGGGCCTTGTTTTCTCTATCTGTTCAATGCTTTGCACAGTGCCTAGCACATGACATCGTGGGCATTTAATTGACTGATTGCTGATTTATATAGTGACCTATGAAGTGACTCCTCATAGGCAGGGAGAGGGAGGGGTTAGAGCCCACAGGGCAAAGAAGAGCAGGGTGGAATTCACTGGGGGGTGGGACTGGCTGGGAGGGCACCTGGAGAGGAGGGGATTGGCAGGCGGGGTGGTAGAAGCAGCAGCAACGGCCTCACTAGCAGTCCTTTAGCCACTGAAAGCTCCCAGGTTTGTTTGTCCTTCACTGTGGATTGGTATCAGGATCTGAGAATGCGGAGAACTGATTGAAAATAGTGCGGTGTCAGATGGAAGTCACTTGCAAGGAAAGGACACTGTTAGCTTGGGCTGAGATTAATCCCAAGCACGATCGTTAGCAAATGGAATCTTGGATCCAGCAGATCACTGATCTCCTTGAAGAGTGATCTCCCTGGGCAGAAGTTACTGTTTGCCTAACCGTACCTGCCTCATGCACTGCTGCAGCTTGGGGCATTTACCAGCTTTCTGTTCTTTCTCTTCCCTGACAAGCACACCTTTTCTCGGTCTTGTGAGCTAAAATTACCTTCTGGAGTTTTCTGTGATTCTAAGTCTTTTTTGCTTGCTATTGATATTTTTATGGAGGCCTTTGTCCCCACATAAAGATTAACTAATGCTTTTTGTGTTCTCAGGGTTGGGTTTTGTTGTTGTTTTGTCACAAAAGGGGGAAATGCAGTGACTGGTAGAGATGGCTTGGATTCTAAGTGGGGTCCTTCAACTGAGTCCGAACTTCACAGAACAAATCCCCTTAATAAAAGGATGTGTTCTGTAAAACTTGGGTTCACTCAAAAGGACAAACCCAAGGATCCAAAAGACCACGTGTGGCCTTGATGCTGCAGGTTCCCCATCACTGGGAATAACTGGGATTTTGTTTGTTTCTTTGTTTGTTTTGGGTTGTTTGTCGGTCATGGCATCCTTTGGCCACCTAGTGAAACCTATGGACCACTTCTCGGAATACTGTTTTTTAAAATGCGTAAAATAAACATAAATGTATAAAATGCAAACAATACATGTAAATGTATACAACAAAATACCTAGACTTATAAAGGAAACCAATTCTATTAAAACGCAGTTATCAATTTTTTTTTTAAGTTTACAGACTCCAGCTTAAGAACTCCTGGTTTATAGTCTACTACAGAAAAGAAGGGTGAGTTTCTGCTCACTGATTGGGGAAAGAAAAGATTTCTTTTTGTACCTGCTCTTGGGACTCTGACCTTATTGATTTCTATTATTAATATTTCTGGTAACAACAGAAATATTATTTTGAGTGATAATACTTTCCATGAGTAATGATATTAATAATGGAAAGTTCCTAGAAATATCAGTGGAAAAGGACAGCATGAACTTATAGGAACAATTACCCTGGACTTTAAAGAAAAAAAAAATACAAGGCTGTCTGAAACTCCTCCTGGGGCTTCATCTATAAAAGGAAGAGGGTAGGCCTGTCTAAGCTCCCATTTAAGTATAAGAATTTTCTCTTTTAACACAAGGGAGAATTTTCTCCTTTCTGTAGCTCAAGAGGCAACAATGCTGGATTTCATGAGGGCAGAAGCAGAGTCAGGGCTGCTAAATACTGTTTTAAGGCCTGTTCTCCCCACCTGTTGAGACTTTCTTTTTCTTACTTAGGAAAATCTGACTGGACCAGGCAGTGAGGGCACTCCAGGGAAACCGCCATGTACATTTAGTATGTACCCAAATCTATTTTAAAGCCAGGCAACACAGTTTACAGCCGGTTGGCTGGCAGCTGCTATGTGTTTACTCCAGCAATTTAATCCCCGCAGAAAAGTGACGTGAGATTCAGCAGCATCTAGCAGCTGCTTTAACTGTCCATAGTATCAATACCCTTTTTTTATTGTTGCTGTTTGTCCTGTTCTTTCTGTACATTTAAGCTGAAGCGTCTGAGGTCTGAGGCCTATTTTTAATCTGGGTTTCTGAAAATGCCTTTGCTCAAGCTTAGGAAGAGAATCTTAAAATACAGGTCTGACCGTGTCATCCCTCTACTACAAAGTTTGTCACTCATTTGCCTTCAAAAACTGTTTTAAACATTAGCTAACACAAAATGAACACATATAAACTATTAAAACATTTATAATGAAAAATTGACAGTAGCAATATTTTCTTTATTCCTCCTGTGGTCCCTTATATTTATTTATTTCCTTTTAAAATGAAGAACCAGAAGTTATTTCCATCCATCATAACATAGAGAAACAATTGAAGAAAATTTCTCTTCTGGATCTGATTCTTAATAGTTGTGGACTGACAGAGAACCTGGTTATAGCAGCAGAAATGTTCAGAATCTTGGAAGGAAGTTAGAATTTGTGATGGAAGAGAGGAGAGCATGTAATTGTTTGACATGCACCTAAGATTTTGAGACAGTGGATTTCCAAGGTTATAGAGAAAGGCAAGGCAGGACCCTTAGATTAAAACTTTGCAGGGGAAGTCAGACCAGGAGGGATGAAGACATTCTCAAAAATGAAATCCTGAAGACAGAAAGACAATTCATCCAAACAGAGAGAGGAAGAGTTACCAAAGAAGACTGATGTAGATACACAGGCAACTCACAGACCAACTTATATTTTGAAAAGACATGTTCAGAAATATATTAAAAATATATGGCTATATCAGGGAAAAGAAGATCAAAGAAGCCATCATTAGAGGTGTATAAGACACTGATAACAGATGACAAAAAGAAAGCAAAACTTCTCAATTTCGTATTTGCTTCTGCCTTTTTCAGCCAAGGAGAATGGTCATCAGACTGGGAAGGTCAGAAGAAAAATAGCTAGTAAGGAGTTAGTCTAAGTCAGGTGTTTCACAAAGTTCTATTTCAATTCCTCCTTGAGGGATGGATATGACCTTGGGTTCTCAAAAGCCATCACAGTGGAGTACAAGCTCTGCTAGGACCTGTCACACTAACGAGGCTTCCAGCATGATCCTGGCAACAGATTGAGACAGCTCTTTGAGGATCACTCAAACTAAGTACAGAGAGGCCACTTGCTAATTAATTCATGGCAAGCCATAAAACAGAGTAAAATATAAAACAACCAATCATCATATGTAGTGGCCCCCTTCAGCTCTGCAGTGATGGTGGCAGAAATAAGGGGCAGAAGTTGCTATGAATCACACAGCCTCTAAATCGTTTATAAACCTTATTGGCAGTCTAAATGAGATATCTTTGTCCATGGACTGAAGGGACATTCTTCGAGAGCAGTGGTTCTCAACCTTCCTAATGCCACGACCCTTTAATACTCATATGTGGGCGTATCTGCATGTAGGCAGACCAGCCTGGTGATGGATGAGGAGCAGTGTCTTGGTTCATAAGACTGTTGGAAATATATGTTTTCCGATGGTCTTAGGTAACCCCTGTGATCCCTGTGAAAGGGTCATTCGACTCCCAAACGGGTTGTGACCCACAGGTTGATAATCGCTGTTCCAGAGGAACTAAATCATATTAACCATGACAAACTAACTCTTAATGAAACAAGAGTATCATATACCTAGATCTTGCAGAGACCTTAGAAGTCTTCTGAAGTAATATTACAAATGAATAAATGGACATCCAGAGAAATTAGGTGACTTGCACATGATCATATTAGAGAAGAGATTTGAACACAGGTCCTCTACAGAGCCAGTGCCCCTCTGTATCATTCACTGTGTCACGTAGCTAAATGGAAGGATGGCTCACAACTTCTCTTTGGAGAGGCAAAAAAAAGAGATAGATGAGTTGGTTTTATCATGTATCTAAAGTAAATAAGAAGCCTCATTTCATAGATCATTAGTTATTTCCCATTGTAGTACCCATGACAAATACTGTAATGGTAATGTAATTTGAATTTGAAGCCCCCTTTTTGTATTGGCAAGTAAGCAGGTACTTAGCATCTTGTTTCAAGTTAAGCAATGGTAGTAGATACTTAGCACTTAGTAATTGATCAAGCATCTTTTGGGGAAACAGAAAGTATGAACTCCTGTCTCCTGTTATTGATGTAACAGGAAGGGGTTGGCTGAAACAGGAAGCTAATGCTGTGTGTATATAAGGAAAATCTCCAGGGAGGGACAGTTAGAATTTCTTGGGATGGGCATCTGGAGGCAGAGCAGCTACAGGAGAGAAATGAGAATTGAGAACTGAGTTAGAATTTCCTGAGAACTTGTGATGGTGGAGCTTCTTCTGAAGAGGAGCCCAGGAGGATGAAGAGTAGCCCAGGAGTCCAGGAGGCCAGGAGCCCGGAGGAGCCCAGGAGCCCCCACACTCCCTCCCAGGCTGGATAAGGTGATTCTGATTTTTTTGAATGAGCTGCAGAAGACTGAGGAAGCGTGATCAGGATGCTAAGACTTTGTCTGTTTGTAGCTTGGTTGAGCCTTGAATTCCTGGGAACAGAAATTGTGAAGGATTTGAGATGGACTGGACATTGTGAGCTCCCATATGGAGCAGGAACTGCCCAGAGAACTGGACAAGGACCTGGGAGCTGTCTGCCTCTGAATCCAGGTGTCTAGTGGATTCAGGTAGGAGTTCCCTGCCTGGAGTCAAGGTGAAAAGACCTCTCTGTGGGTACTGAGTAGTGATGAAATTGTAGTGCACTAGTGACTGAGGGGTGGAGGGTCTGTGTATTTTCTAATGATTGTACATAGTGATTAATGATACTTAGTAATTGATTACTAAATAAGTGACTGATTGAGTTAACTTAGTGTGCCCCATGAGTAGAATTTGTATTTTGAGATGATGGAATGACTGAGTAAGGAGGCAAGCCTTCTGAAGGATGATTTTGAATGATTCAGTTACCAAACAATTGTTCTTTGTTGAAAACTATTGTGACCGCTTTGGTGAAAACTATATGGCCATTTTAAAGATAAGCTATTATAAATACTACATTGTGATTTTCTGTGATAAGTTGTAATATTGTGAATGCTGTACCTTGATTTTCTATGAATGTTTTGCTTTGATTTGTTATGGAAAAGAGTGTTCACTATATTATACAATCAGAACCTTAAAAGCTGTTCACAGTAGCACTGTTCTGAAAAGCTGCTCATGCATGGCACTACAAATACTTGCAAAAAGACCACCATGAAAATAATTGCAACTTTTTCACCAACATCAATGCAGAAGATAAAGAGATAGAGAAACAATTTTATAAGGTCCTCCAAATTAAATCTATATGCCCTTTGTTACTTCATTGTGGTAGGGACACCTGTGTTCCATAGGCTGGGATTGTTTCCCTTTAAGGGGGAGTTAACCATTCTTCAGATTATTATTAATTTGGCTTCCTTTGAAACTTTGGTTTCACAACAGTCTGTTTTTAATGTTTCCTTAAATGACAGATGAGTTTCTTTTGAGATGACTTTTCACACTTTTTCATTTGTTGACTTGTTGAATGCTTAGTTACTTATAATTACAGTATTGCAAAATCCTGTACAAGTATTGACATTGAAACTAATATGAAAATTATAGATTTTGCATGCTAAAATGCTGGTGCCTCGCTAATAAATGTTTCTAATTTTCTTGTATTTAAATAGACTTACACTGCTTGCCTTATTATGAGATACTTACATACTATAAATCCGTAGAATAAGGATTATCTGCTGGCTTAGAAACCCCAAGTAATCAACCTGAAGTACTCAGTCTCTTCTTTTGGGAACCTTTCATTTGAATAGGACTTATTTGGTCTTGTTTTCTTTAATCTTCAACTGAGTCTCCTTGTACTATTATTGGGTAGCTTTGGAATTCTAATAGATGTGTCATCTAATAGATGTGACAGAAATCCATTGAGGGAAACTTTAGGTAAGATTTGGTATAGAAAACCAAAGGAAATTTGCCCAGTCCCAAAAGGGCTGTTACCTATACCATACCACAGTGACACCTGGAAAAATTTTTGGTGTGCCCTGTACAGAAAGGGACACTTGGAAACTTTTGTCCAAACCTTAGCTAAATGGCCTTATGTGTTGAGGCACTCATGGAAGAGATCTCACTCAGGACAGTTTGACTTCTCAACTAGAGGGTGACGAGGTGATTTCTGGTAAACCTCAGGTTTCTAATAATCCCTTTGAGAAGAGTTCCATGTTATCTAGCAAGCTCTGTAGGGACTAAGCTTTCCTTTTGAGGTAGAAAGCTTGAATTTTTTTTCCTTTTTAAATGTCAGATTTAAACCTGACCTGTCTATGTGAGTCCAGAGTACGGGGAACCTTTCTAAGGAAAAAGGAGGGCAAAATACTAGTCCCTTCTGGACCCAGTACTAATTTCGTTGTAGTACTTGGTATTCAATTAAGGGAGAAATGGAAGGGGGAAGTTGGCACAACAGTATCTCAGAGCAGGAACCTTGGAGTGATTCCACCAGTGTATCTACTCAACTCAAAGACTGAGGGAAGTCCCAAGTAAAAGTCCACTTTTGCCACAACACAGTTCTGCCTTCTCTTTCCTTTTTTTTTTCCAGTTGACCCAGGGATGCTATTGCTTTCCAGCTCATCTCTGTCAAGCCCACTTCTTTTTCTTTGCTTCCAGAACCTCAAAATCTCTATCTAGGTCTGAGACAGCTCTTCCATTTTATAGAGGTTCTGAGGGAGAGACCAAGTTTCTCAGCAGTGCCTTTGATTACTTGAAGAAGGTGAACAGGTCCCATTCACACTTGGTTCTGATTCATTCAAACAAGAATTGCTGTTACTTTACAAAGGTGAAGGAAAGAATTCCTAAAAATCTGAGAAATAGGCTATCTCAGGATATTGTGGGTTCTCCCTTATGGGGGGGGGGGGTGTCTTCAAGCAGAAGATGGAGGACCACTGCTATAGGAGGATTTCTTTTGAGTATGGATTGGAGTAGAATATATCTGTGGTTCTCAATCTTTGGACACTTCGATATTGAGATGCAGTTATCAAAATCCTAACAACAACAAGTTCATAGATTTCAGGTTAAGAACCATGGACTTTAACATTCTATGATTATGCCTCTTACAGCTGAGTAGTGACTATTTTAGAGTAAAGAACTTTAAAAATGAAAAAGAAGCCTGATTTGTTAGCAAAATTTGCTTTATTTCCCAGATAGTAAAGACAGAATAAACAATATTTATAGGATTAAGTGACCAAAAATATCACATTTTGTGAATTTCTTCGGTCACTTAGAGGCTTCAGTTAATGTTGATTACTCAGCACTAACGACTTTGGTGTGAACTTCCCGGCTCTTTGCCCGAAGTTTGTTGACTTGGGACTCTGCAATGTCAGCACGTTCCTCGGCCTCCTCCAGTTCATGTTGGAGTTTTCGGAATTTAGAGAGATTAACATTGGACTGTTCCTCCTGAAAACAGAAATAAACTTGTTAGAAGAAAAGAGGTATGCCTGTCTGGGTCTCAGTCCCTTTGTTGCTTATTTTCTGAGGGAAAACAAAAACCCTGTCCTTCCTGTGTCATTAGCTGTTTCTGACTTTAAACATCAGAATGAACTTGTAATTTTAATTATATTTTATCCCAGAAAATTCATGAAGCAGCTTAGCCTGGGAAGAGTAGAGAACCACCCCCATAATATTAAAATGCAAAGATCAGGGAAGTCTTAGATGTTCAATGAATAGACTCAAGGTCCACCTGAAAAGGGGAGAGGAGATGGGTTACACACCTTCATTTAGCTTATTAAACACTTGTAATGGGAAACTCTGGCTGTATGTAAGTACTGCTCTCCTCTGGCCACAAATCGTGATAGCAAAAAAGGGTAAAGGAAGGAAGACTCCTGTGGTTCGTTCCATCATTACTTGTATTGGCACTGACTATATTGGGTGGTAGGGGCCCACAAGAAAAAGATTCATTAAGGGCTTCCCACAAATCAATTTCTTCCATTTTCTTGTTCTATGGTTTCATCAAAGAAGGGGGCTTCTTGGTGAGGAAATGCCTCCAACCAACAAAAGCTGGCAAATGTTCTGCAACTTACAACCTTACAGGACTGGTTAGGGCAATGAGAGGTATATTGAGAGTTGCAGAGGGTCACCCAACCAGTATATGTGAGAAGGGGACCCTGAATCCATGTCGTCTTGACTTTAGAGTTGGCTTTATATATGCTACACCACTCATTGTGCCACAAATGAAAAAGACTACTGGCCACGCCAGTGCAAACGCTGTAGGTTTCCAGAGAAAGGAACTATAGAAGATGTAGGTGCCCATAGTTGATACAAAAATATAACAGTAGGAATAAAAATATCCACATATGAATTTTAAAAAATGATTGTTTTTGCCTCTTTCTGAAGAGTGGTGGTGATGGAGAATCTTGGGATATCTTGTTGATATATGAGGTATATAATCAGTAAAGTGAGTTATTTAAAACTCAATAACATCCTAAATAAATTAAGATTGAGAACCACCTAGTGTGAAGACTCATTCTGAATTGTAGAATTTTTTTCCGCTTGGGGTGGGTTTGGCTGCTTACAAAATCTTCTCCCCTAAAATCTAGTCTTCTCTTTTCTTCAGGGCCTAGCCCATTGTAGCAGGTATTTAAGAAATATTTATTAAATGAATCAAAATATCTAAAACTCTTGTGCTATAATTGTCATGTAAAATAAAGTCTCTTCTCCCCAAGCTTTGAAAATACTCACAGCTTCCTCAGCTTGCCTCTTATAGGATTTCACCTTTGCCTGCAATTTATCTACCAGGTCCTGGAGTCTAAGAATATTCTTTCGATCTTCTTCAGCCTGGAAGAATTTGGAAAAAAAAAAGAATATACTCAGTCAAAAGACGAATGCCTGATACCAAGACTCTGACAAATTATCTTTGTATGCTTCAAGGCAATAGCCATGAAGAGCTGCCTGAATTTTAATGAAGGCATCTGGGTAGGCCTGGGCATATCCCCAGATATATGGCTAGTCTTTATGGCCCTATTTTAAACATCAGGGCTGATAACTTGTATTCACCAAATTAATTCATGTCTAGGTATGTAAAACAATAACTTGAAGGATAGATAATAACAATTCTAAAGTCTGCAAATCACTTTCCTCATAGTCTATTTTATAAACTAGGAAACTGAGGCTAAGAAACTTGTCCATGGCCACATACTTTCTAAGGGTTGGAACCAGGACTAGAATTCAGGTGTAAAGATTCCAAATAGAGAAAAATGATTTTTAAATAGCCAATTATTGGGGAGATCCAGGCTTTTTCCTTCCCTAGGTTTTCATTAGATACTAGGCCAAGCCAGCATATTGCAGATAATGAGACTGGATTAACTTTCTCTTCAATCTTGTTCAGACCCCACTCAGGTAAAGCCCATTGCGTTCTACTCAGGTTTGGGTGGGATGAGATATTTTGTCTAGATTGCCCCCAGGCTGGGGGTGATTTGGAAGTAAATGACTTAATCAAAGTCACATCTCCCAAGCCTGACTGACATATTAGAGTAAGTCCATCTCTCATTATAATATTCATACTTCTCATTACTTGTTAACCAACCATAGTTGATTGCCATCCTTAGGAACACTCATTCTTCCCATGGTATATAAGCCTTGAGTGAGTTCCATGAGGCGTCTTTGGCATTTGAGAGTTCCACTGACTCCTTTTATTAATTATTAATAGCATGAGTAATAAAATGATTAATTACCCAGAAACTGTCTTTCGAAGTTTTTGTATGTCACAAAATCCAGTGTGCTCTTTACACAGCACTATGTTATACCAGCTTTTCTTTTCACCAAGAGGAGGCCCAGATGGTACTGCAGGGTGGTTCCACTTACCTGGTAGGTGAGTTCCTTTACCTTCCTCTCATGTTTTCGTAGACTTTTAACAGCCTCAGCGTTGCGTTTTTGTTCACTTTCAACCTCTCCTTCAAGCTCTCGAACCTATAATCAAATATGAAGACTTAAAACATGGTCATTTAGGTTTGGGGTTAAGAATGAAGGATAGGACTAGGACAAGAAACCCTGCGGGGAGGGGGAAGGAAAAGGAAGCATTCAGGAATGGTTGAGCTATGGGAAGGCAATTTGGGGAGTATCTTTCTTTTTTTTTTTAATATTAAATTCTTTATTAAATTTTTTTGAGTTACATCTTTTCTCCCCATCTTTCCCCCGCCCACCACCCC
>JAQQSU010003088.1:0-14469 GCA_028627135.1 Pseudochirops cupreus | reverse complement strand
GGATTTATGTGGGTTTATTTTATATCCTGCAACTCTGCTAAATTTATTTATTGTCTCAAAAAGTTTTTTACTTGATTCTCTAGGATCCTCCAAGTATATCACCATATCATCTTTAAAGAGTGATAGCTTGGCCTGTTCTTTCCCTAATTTGATTCCTTTGATTTCTTTTTCTTCTCTAACTGCTACTGCTAACATTTCTAGTACCAAATTGAATAAGAGGGGTGATGGTGGGCATCCTCGTTTCACCCCTGATCTTACTGGAAATGCTTATCCCCATTACATATAATATTTGCTGATGGCTTTAAGTAGATGCTACCTATTATTCTAAGGAAAACTCCATTTATTCCTAAACTTTCCAGTGCTTTTAATAGGAATGAATGTTGTATTTTCTCAAAAGCTTTTTCTGCATCTATTGAGATAATCATATGATTTCTGCTGGTTTTATTGTTGATATGACCAATTATACTGATGGTTTTCCTAATATTGAACCATCCTTGCATTCCAGGAATAAATCCAACCTGATCAAAATGTATTATTCTTGTGATAAGTTGCTGTTGTCTTTTTGCTAGTATTTTATTTAAAATTTTTGCATATATATTCATGAGGGAGATTGCTCTATAATTTTCTATCTCCATTTTGTCTGTCTCTGATTTAGCTATCAGTACCATATTTGTGTCATAAAAAAGAATTTGGTAGGACTCCTTCCTCACCAATTTTCCCAAATAGTTTGTAGACTATTGGGATCAATTGATCTTTAAATGTCTGATAGAATTCACTAGTAAATCCATCTGGCCCTGGGGATTTTTTCCTAGGGAGTTCTCTGATAGCTTGTTTAATTTCTTTTTCTGAGATAGGATTAAATAATTCACTTCCTCTTTAGTTAGTCTGGGCAACTTATATTTTTGTAAATATTCATCCATTTCACTAAGATTGTCAAATTTATGTGCATACAATTGGGCAAATAATTCCAAATATTGTTTTAATTTCCCCTTCATTGGAGGTACATTCACCCTTTTCATTTTTGATACTCAAAATTTGGTTTTCTTCTTTCTTTTTTTTTATAATACTGACTAAGGGTCTATCAATTTTATTGTTTTTTTTCATAAAACCAACTCTTAGTTTTATTTATAAGTTCAATAGTTTCATTACTTTCAATTTTATTAATCTCTCCTTTGGTTTTCATTAATTCTAATTTAGTATTTAATTGGGGATTTTCAATCTGTTCTTTTTCTAGCTTTTTCAATTGCATGCCCAATTCATTGTCCTCCATTTTCTCTAATTTATTTATGTATACACTCAGGGATATAAAACTTCCCCTAAGCACTGCCTTTGCTACATCCCACAAATTTTGGTATGATGTCTCATTATTGTCATTCTCTTGAATGAAGTTACTGATTGCTTCTATAATTTCTTGTTTGACCCACTCATTCTTTAGGATTAAATTATTTAGCTTCCAATTAGTTTTTTTGCCTATCTTTCCATGGCCCTTTCTTGTGTATAATTTTTATTGCATCATGATATGAGAAGGATGCATTTAATGTTTCTGCCTTTATGCACTGAACTGTGAGGATTTTATGCCTTAGTACATGGTCAATTTTTGTGTATGTGCCATGTACCACTGAGAAGAAGGTATATTCCTTTTTTATCCCCATTCAGTTTTCTCCAGAGATCTATCATGTCTAACCTCTCTAAAATTCTATTTGCCTCCTTAACTTCTTACTTGTTTATTTTGAAGTTAGATTTATCAAGTTCAGAGAGGGGGAGATTGAGATCCCCCACTAGTATTGTTTTGGTATCTATTTCTTCCTCTAATTCCCTTTACTTTTCCTCTAGGAATCTGGATGCTTTACCACTTGGTGCATATATGTTATGTAATGATATTGCTTCATTCTCTGTGGTGCCTTTTAGCAGTATGTAGTTTCCTCCCTTATCTCTTTTAATTAGATCTATTTTGGCTTTTGCTTTGTCTGAGCTAAGGATTGCTACCCCTGCTTTTTTTACTTTAGCTGAGGCATGATATATTTTACTCCAGCTTTTTACCTTTAACCTGTGTGTGTCCCCCTGTTTCAGATGTGTTTCTTCTAAATAGCATGTTTTAGGATTATGGTTTTTAATCCATTCTGCTATCTGCCTCTGTTTTATGGGAGAGTTCATCCCATTCACATTCACAGTTATGATTACTATCTGTGTCTTTACCTCCATCCTATTCCCTCCCCTGTTTATGCTTTTATTTTTCCCCTTCTCCCTTCCCGTTGTTAAGACTTTTCCTGTTGACGGCCGCCTCCCTCAGTATTCCCTTCTTATCTGCCACCTCCCTTTTCCTACCCTTCTCCCTTAGTACTTCTTCCCTCCCTTGTAATCCCGCCCTCTTTCATGACCCTTCCCCCTCCTACTGCCTGTGGGATATGATTGATTTTTATACTCAATGTTGTATGTTATTTCTTCCTAGAACCAAGGTGGATGTGAATAGATCTCATGCAGTGCTCCTCTCCCTCCCCTCTTTCCCCCTATTATCATGGTTTTTATGTCTTTTCTCAATAGAGTCCTATCTTTAACTGGTTGTGTTACTCCCTCCTTGCACCAGAACCAGTGAGGGAAAAGCTCATATAATGATCACCTCCCTCCCTTCTTTCCCTTTACTGTATTGTTTTTATGCCTCTTTGTGTAGCACAATTCACCCCTTTCTGCTTCATTCTTTCCTCTTCTCCCATTGCAGTCCCTTAATAAGAATTTTTATCTTCCTTTTGCATAATTTATATCCACACCCTCTATCTACCTACATTCCTTTTAGATATTGCTGTAGGTATAGAGTTCACACAATATTAACAGGTATCAACTTCCCACAGAGGGATCTAAATAGTTTGTCCTTGTTAAATAACAAGTTGTGTGTGTGTGTGTGTGTGTGTGTATGTGTGTGTGTGTGTGTGTTTCCTTATTTCCCTTTTTATGTCTATCTTGGGTCTTGTAATTGGAGGTTGAATTTTCGATTGAGCTCTGGGTTTTCCACCAGGACGGTCTGGAATTCTGTTATGCCACTGAATGTCCATCTCCTTGCCTGGTAGATTATGGTCAGTCTCGCTGGATAGGTGATCCTTGGTTGTAGCCTGAGCTCTTTTGCCTTGCAAAAAATCATATTCTAGTTCCTCCAGTCTTTCAACATTGAGGCTGCCAGATCCTGAGTGATCCTCACTGTCGTTCTGCGATATCTGAATTGTTTCTTTCTGGCCGCTTGTAGTATTTTCTCCTTTACCTGATAGTTCTGGAGTTTGGCCACAATTGTTTCGCAGACTTTTAAATTTGGCATCTCTTTCAGGAGGTGTCTGGTGGATTCTCCCGATTTCTATTTTAGCCTTTGGTTGTAGGATCTCAGGGAAATTTTCCTTGAAGAGCTCTTGGAAGATATTGTCCAGACTCATTTTTTCATCATGATTTTCTGGTAGACCAATGATTCTCACATTGTCTCCCCTGGATCTGTTTTCCAGGTCAGTTATTTTTCCATTGAGATATTTTACCTCTTTTTCTAATTTTTCAGTCTTGATGTTTTGTTTGACTGATTCTTGGTTCCTCATAGAGCCATTGGCTTCAATTTGGTTGATTCTAGTTTTTAGCTAATTATTCTACTCATTTAGTTTTTGAAGCTCCTTTTCCATATGCTCAGATTTCATTTTTAGTTCACACATTTTACTTTTTAAGGAGCTGTTCTCTTCATTGTAATGTTTTTCTAATTTTGCAACTTTGTTTTGATAAGAGGTGTTGATTTTATCTTTTACCTCTCTAAGCTGAATTTCAAAGTTCTTTTTGAGCTCATTTAGGAACGCTTTCTGTGCCAGAGACCAGTTCATAATCCCTGTTAAGGCTTCAGCTGAGGGTGTGGAGTCAATACTCTCTCCTTCTGAGTCTGATTCCTCCCTCTCACCATAATAGGATTCCAGAGTCTTTGTCTTTGTCTTCGTAGCCTGCTTTCTTCCCGTTTTGAGGCAGGATCTTAGCCACTCCCTTCCTCTGTGGTTCCTAAGCTTTTACTGCTTAAAATTTTCCTCTTGGGCAATAATTACTGTTTTTGGGAGTCAGAGGAGGGGATTGGAGCAGCCAGGATTCAATTTGTCATCTTGGTCCCTGAAAGTTCAGATAAGGGGCTTTTTAATTTCCAGGCTGTGGACTGGTAGTCCTGCTGCCGCTTCCATGGGCCCTGCTTTTGTCTCTTACCCAGCTCAGTCTGATCCCTGCCCTGTGATGATAGGCCTGGGAATGGCCCTCATGGTTCTTGGATCAGCAGGCCTCACCCCAGTGCTTCTTGTGTGCCAACCTGCCTACGCAGGGCCTGTCCTTTACCTTATTTTTCATCTAGAAATTACATAGGGAAATACTTGTATATTAAAATAAGAAATGATCATGGATTAACCTATGATTAAAACCAAGGTTTAAAAGTATTTCACCTATGGGTCTTTGTGAGGAATTAGGCCTTATCTTTATTTAGGTAGAACTTTACCACATTAGAACTTCAAGAGGAGTAGAATCGCAGCATTTAGAGCTAGAATAAATTTAAGATAATAGCATCTGACCCCTCCATTTTATGGATGAGGAAAATGAAGAAGGAAACAAGCATTAAGTCCATAAGATGTACCAGGCAATGTGCACTTTCCAAATATTATCTCATTGGATCCTCCCAGCTGCTTCTATTAATTATCCTGATTTTTTAGTTGCTGAAACTGGGACAAAGAGAGGTTAAATGACTTGGCCAGGGTCACACAGCTAGGAAGTATCTGAGGCTGGATTTGAACTCAGCTCTTCCTGACCAGTACTCCACCAGCTGTCTCTGTATTCACTGAGGGCAAAACTCCTTCCTCAAGATCAAACAGGTAGAGAGAAGCCAAACAGAACAATGGAAAATTTCCTGGATTTCTAGTCAGGCACCAGTTCTGGCACGTATAAGATATGTGACCTTCATTACTTAACCTCAAGCAGTCTCTATTTGAAATATTACCTTTCCTAAGACTTAGGGTAATGAGACCCTTTCTCCACATTTCAACCTTCCTCTACAAAAAAAACAAAACAAACAAAAAAAAACCCTTCACTTTTAGAAAGTAAATACATGACTTTTGGTGTGTTTGCTTTACTTTTTTTCCCCTTCCACTCTTTCCATTGACCACCCTTCTGTGTTCTTATTACCTTTTTAAAAAGTTTATCACTTACAATCTTCATTTTCCTCACCTCAATTTCCTGACTTCATCTGATACAACTTCACCTCTGTTACAGCCCTCTGCCTTCAATATCCTTGTTTTCCAGCCTTTCATTTCTTTCTCATTATTTATCTTCAGTTACTTTCATCCACATATATATGGAACAACTCTTTCCCATTCACAATTCTCTCTTTAGCTTTATCATTGCCTGACTTTATTTTCTGAAAGAAATCCACTCTGTCCTTTTTTGGAACTCATCTCTAGAATGACAGCTGAGACTTTTCTTATACAGCTTTCAAACTGATTGTCTTGTTTGATGATACAGAAACCCTCACTTTATATGCCGCTTGGATTTTTCTTGGACACTATAAAAGTTTAGCTTTTTAAAAATGTTTTTTCCTGTTCTCTAAATATTGTATTTTGTGGCTAGATTTTGTCTTTTCTGCTTTGTATTTGTTTGCTTCATTTAACTTCCCTCTAAAATTGTTGTTCTGATAACCACATTAAAAAAAATCATTTTAATAGTATTTTATTTTTTTCAATTACATGTAAGGACAATTTTGAACATTTTATAAGATTTTGAGCTCTCTCCCCCTCCCCAAGATGGTAAGCAATCTGGTATAGTTTATACATGTGCAGTCATGTAAAACATATTTCCACATTGCTCATGTTTCGATCACAAACATTTGTTATTTCTTTTTTCTTTTTCTTAAACAACTTAACTCACTCTATGTTCACCTTAACTTACTGCTTCCCTTTTTATCTACCGTTAGTAACCTTAGATATGGCCCAACAACCCACACATAATGACAGTCACTGTCAGATGCTGCCCCCCCTTTCCAGCTTTATCTCACATCACTAGATTCCATGCTCTCAAGGCACCAACCAAGCTCTATCGCTTTGTTCCCCTTTATCGAAACAAACTTAACTTGAAGCCTCCAGTCAGGGAACCATATGGTAAGGTTTAGGTTTAGGGGTGCTCAAGACCCCAAAATACTGACGTGCCAGGTCCTGCCGAATGATTTTGACTCAAGACTTCTTTCAGCCGAAGAAAAGCAAAAGTTTATTAAAGATTCACCATATTGGGTAGACTCTTAAGGAGCCTAAACATTTGTAACACTTGTATTGAACAAGGAGGCCATGACAATCTAACACAGACTAAGTCTGACCTAGGTTGAATCTGAGCATCATTGTGGAAGCAAGATGGATTTTATATGCAGAAAGACTGTGGGAGGGATCTAGGGGTGGTCTAGTAGTATGGGGTGACAAGAGGAGGGGATTAGGAAGGATCTTGAGGAGACTAGAGGTCAGATTCCTGGAAACTGGATTAAGAATGGGAACTAGTTGAAGACTACCTGGAGATGACAGACAAAGGAGGGGCTAGGCTAGGTTAAGAGTAACAGAGATTTGAGCCTTATGGCCTCAGGCAAATGCCTCACCAAGTGGAAAGGTTCAAGTTGAGTACAAGGGGGTTCACAGAGCCTGTTCCCCATCATCACTTTAGAAACCATAGCTTCCTTCAAAGGTTAGCTCATGCCAACTTTTACAGGGAAATCAAATTTACTTATCTTTGTATATTCTATATACCTTAGTAGATTATCATTGAGAAAAAGATATGGATCTTTGCATCTCCAGCATATAATAGTGCTTTGTACATAGTAAGCACTTAATAAATGCTAATTGAATTAAATTGAATAGCTCCATGCTTTTCCTCATACATTGACCAAAGCAAATCCCTTCCCACCTCCCCACTGTCTTTTGAATTCATGCCCATTCTTCAATATCCAGCTCATAAATTACTCTCTTCAGGAAAGTTTATCCTCTGCCCTGAGGACAATTATTCTTGGAAGCCATCTGGAGGAAGCCAACCTGAAATTCATGACAAATGAGATTCAGTTGAAAGACCTGGAGATGTTTAGTGTGGAGATGAGAACATTTGGGAGGCAATATGGAGGTCCCTTCCCATCCTCCTTTGGCCTACCCCTCCCCCCCCAAAAAAACTTCTTCCTCTGACATCACATAACACTTTGTACCTTTATAATGAACTTATTGTGTCAAAACTGTGTTGGTGTCTCAGTCCCCTTTTCTCTACCAGACTATAAATTCCCTGAGGACAGGAGCTATGCTTAACCCAGAATTTGTCTCTCCCCTAACACCCAACACCCCTAACACCTACTAGATGTTTAATCATTTGTTTTTCCTGTGTACGGGTCTGCTAAGCACATTACTTTATGTGAATTTGTGATACTTTTCTTATTATTTCACTTAAGTCAAACGCTGTTCATTAAGTGGAAATAATAGACTTTGGGCCTATTATAAGAAGAGTACTTTTGTCTCAATCCCAAAGGCATGTTGTCCATTTAACTAAGTGACTATCAGACACATTTGTTTTCATTTGCTGTTGACTTAGGAAGCACCAAGTTGTTTAGTAAGTGTTTGCTGAATTTGGGTTGAATTTGTTTACTGTCAGCTAAAGCCAGGGAAAAACTGAAAAGTTCAATCATTGATTTGGAAATGATATCACAGGCCATCATGTTTCACACCCTCTCTTCACAGATGAGGGAACTGAGGTTGAGATGGTTATGTGATTTGCCTGAGTAATTAGCATTAGAAGGAGAATTTGAACCCAGATCCTTTGACTAAAAAATCAATGCTTTTTCCTCTGTGCCATATTGCTTTATAATCCAAAGGCTTTTCCTACACAATTCCAAAACTGTACTGAAAATACACACATTTTAAAATGAATTATTTAGTCCTCACAATATTACTCTGAGGCAGTGGTTCTTCCTAATGCCCCAACCGTTTAATACTCATATGTGGGAGTATCTGCATGTGGTCGGACTCACCTGGAGAGGGATAGAGGAGCGGTGTCTCAGTTCCTAAAACCATCAGAAATATGTGTTTTCCAATGGTCTTAGGTGACCCCTGTGACACCTGTGAAAGGGTCATTTGACCCCCAAAGGGGTCACGACCCACAGGTTGAGGGCCGCTGCTCTAAGGCAATGAATCAAAAAGCATTGATGAAGCTGTTAATATGTGCAGGGCATTTAGCTTGGAGATGAGCTTACAAAGACAAAATGAAAAACTTTTTGCCCTCAAGGAGCTTATTTTCTACTGGAGTGATACAATATATGAACTGGTATCTGTCGATGTGTGTGTGTGTACACACACAGATTTGTGTGTGTACACACATATGATGTATACATGCGTGAATATAAATGTGCATTGTGCAGATGTAGATACATGCATGTATATATGAACATGCATACATAAATACACATGTATGTATTTTTTGAAGAGGACAGAGAACATACTAATAACTAAAGGGTTAGTAAACTAAGGACATAGAAGATGGCTGAAGAGCTGACCCTTGAAGGAAGCTAGGGAGTCTAAAAAGATGAGATTAAAAGAGAACACATTTCAGGCATAAAGGTTAACTTATTTTAAAATGTGGAGGGCAGAGGTAGAGGGCCAAGGTCAGGGAAAAGCAGATAGGACAGTCTGGCTGGAAGAAAGTTGTTCATGGACAGGATTGATGTTTGTCCCAAATGTCTAACTAGGCTACATATCAGAAAGATCATTTACATAGTGATTGTATGTGTACAGATAGACATATTTGTGTGTATACATATATGTGCATATATGCAATATGTATGTACATATATTTGTATGTACAAGTGTATATATGAAATGTAAATACATATGTAAATATTCACACATAAATAAGTAATATATACAAGTTCATATGTCCATGCACATGTGTATATATGTCTGTATATGTGTGAGTGTGGATGTATTTATTTATTTATAATGGCTAGTTGAGAAGGGGTGCCCTTTACTATTCCTAGTGCTTTAGGAGTAACCCTTTATTTTAGTGTTTAAATTCTTAAACACAAGCTCCTATGCATTCATGATGCTTCCCTATAAAAATCTGAGTAGACTCACTTCTTTGGCAAATGTATTCATTTGCTTAAAGGATACAATAAGAACATCATACAGACAGACAGACAGACAGACAGACAGACACACACACACACACACACACACACACACACCTAGCACCAGGGCTCTGCTTGCCCACAAGAAAAACCAGAGTCCAGGAATAAGCAAGAATAGACCAAAACCTAGAGCACAATGGTATTCAGGCACATGTGGGAGGGACACAGATGCAGTCCAGCCCATAGGGTCTCAATGTCTTCTCTTTCTCCAGAGGATCTTCACAAAGATACACAACAGGTTACTCTGCTGTTCAGTTGAGCTAAGTGTTTGTAGAACAAGGTCTCTCAGCTGGACGGGTCAATCTGCTGCTGGGCTATGCATGGCAGTTGGTGGCTCTGCTGGCTCCTCCCCATGCTAAACTGGGTCAGGCAGATCACTTGGTAATTGTACCAGCTATTGAGGGGCTAGGTTGCTGGTCTCAAGCCTAGCAGGTCACTCTTCCACCACGCAGAGGCTGTCAGATGAGACTGGGCAGGTTGGCTCTGCCCCTGGGTTATGCTAGGATGCCTCTCTTGGGGAAATGGTTGATCTATTAATCTTCTGGGCTCACACTTTGATGGACAACTACTATTTTTTTTTCTACCTTTGGCTACTGGTTGGGCCTGTTTATGAATTATACAACCTGTTCTCCTGCTTTCCCACAGTACCAAAATCATTTTAGAAAAGAAAAAAAAACAACAACAATGTCATATCCTACAAAATATTTTTTCCATGATAAAAAGAAAAGAACTATTTTATTTAATACAATTTGCAGTCAAACAGAGAAGGGTGACATCTTTAACCCTTTCATTCAACAGAGCAAAGTAGGAGATACTGACTAATTGCAGGTGTACAGAATAGATTTCTCCTAGAAACGTCTTTTGAATTTGAACAGCTCTGAAAGAAATGGAAAAAAAAATCAATAAACCTTTTGAGTTGGTGTCAACCAAAGGCAACTAATCCATACCAAAAGACAAACACACACACACACACACACACACATATGTGTGTGCGTATGTATGTATGTATATATATATTTGCATCTCAAAAGTGATTTCAATCAATTACATGGAAAAGAAAATTAATAGGCTACAAAGGGGCAGATAGAGAATAAATTAACAAAAAAATATGTTTGCCTTTCTTTTCTTGGTTCATCTCTAGCCACCATTACATGGATACTATTTATGTGGTCTCTCTTTTTTATTTATACAGTTGGTTCTGCCAATGAAAACCGAGGTTTATCACTGGATTCTTAGTGCAGTCAATAGTTTCTGCAGTTTCAACATTAAGCACCTCATTTTCTTCAGAAAGCAAGTCAAAGATAGGTATAGGACTAGATATAAGACATAACAAGGGGCCTTTTACCATGTCCACTTCTTACTTTCACATCTCATTGTTCAGGTGTACTCATATAATGCTCACGTAGGAGATAGGAGACCCCCCCTTAGTCAAGAAAATGTCTCCCTTCTTCTCAAAGAATAACCTCTAATAAAAGATAACAAATCTCTCATGCTATCAATCTAGAAAAGATGAAGAAATGAGGGAAGATGAGAGAGAGGAAAAGATTTAGAAAGGAAAGAGTTGGAACTGATAACATACCCAACAAAACAAAAGAGTTTTTAGTGATGTCAAATTAGAGTGAGTTCTCTTTTTCAATATCTCTGAATCTGTCTGTGCTTGGTCCTTTGCTCATTTTGACAATGATTTGGATGATGGTATAGTTCACATGCTTATCAAATTCACACAAAACTCAAAAGGATAGTTAATACTTGGATTATAGTATTGGTATGTAAAAAGGCTCTCTATGGGCTAATATGATAGGTAGAACAATAAGAAATGGAATAGAAGTCAATTTAAAATCTTATATTTGGATTAAAAAATGAACTTCACAGGCACAAGATGGGAGATGCATGACTAGATAACAATTTATGTGAAAAAAAATCAGAGTATTTTGGTGGACTGAAAACAGGGAAGTGTTGGTAAATCTTTAACAACAAACTCCCACTCCCCCCCCGCAAAAATGCACAAAGAACACATTTTTAAAATTAATAAGCATTATTATCATTTCCTCCATTCCTTTCTTAAGTCTAGGCAATCAACAAAACAATATTAGAGAGATAATTGGTAAGCACCCCAAGTTTTCTGCAGAACTTGAAATTTTTGATAATAGAACCATCCAATAAAGCAAGGAAGCTAATTGATAGTGACTCTACAAAGCATTGCTAATGCCCATTCACCCCCTGGAAGATAATATGATCCTGCTCTCCTGGTAGAGGGCTGAACTTTTGCAATTCAGTCAATTCCATGTTGGGCATATGCCACAAACCCTGCAGAAGCATCGTTTTTATTACTATGACAATAAATCTTCAATAATAATAATCAGACAATAATCAAGTATTTATTAAGTATTTACTGTGTGCTGGACACTATGAAAGATGCCCTCTAAGGAGCTTAAATTCTATTGATTTCAAAATCTTACAAAGCCTTGTTCTTGGAAAGTAAATGGATTTGTTTGTTTTAACAGGTTACACAGGCATATATTTAGGTATTCTGCATCAATGCTTCATCATGACATGGAGGTCACCTTGATTTGAAAAATTCTGAGCCAACAAAATGCACATTTTAGCAAGTTCTACCCAAACTAGAAAGGCCAGGCTTATAGGCATGGTGACAAATTATTCTCTGTTGTCTTGGCACTAGCTTGGTTAATTTCAGAGAATATCATCGCCAGAAGATTGACCTGAGGGTGTGGACTTTTTTGGCTACCACAATTCACAGAAACTCTTTACTAAGTCATGGAGAGCCTGTAATATGCCCCAGTAAAGGCTATGTATAATGATGGAATCCTTGGTGTTTTAGGTGCTTCAGCATCACTAATTCATGGGGCAGCTAGGTGACACAGTGGATAGAGTTCTGGGTGGAGTCAGGAAGACCCAAGTTCTAATCTGACATCCGATCCTAGCTGTGTGACTCCTGGACAAGTCACTTAAGCCATACTTGTCTTAGTTTCCTTATCTATAAAGTGAGGATAATAATAGTCTCTACCTCGCAGGTTGTTGTTAGGATCAAATGATATCATTGAAAAGCACTTAGCACAGCATCTGGCACATGGTAAGTACTATTAACATGCTAGCTGCTATCATTTCATACACACACACATACACACATTCACACACACACTCACACACACACACTCACACACAAAACTGGGCCAGGCATGTGGTGAGAGCCACAATGGAGAGCTCATGTCTTTTGTTGCCCATGTCAAGAGAAAAGAGAGAGAGAGGGAAACCTCCAGAATAATGGATGGACCCTGTGTAGTGAACTTCTGTGATATGGACAAGAGACATTGATGGAGAAGATTTCTCCACCTAGTGAAATGATTGATCCAATTGAATAACTGGATCCTTCATGTGCATAATATTTATTTCTAGCTTTGAGTTACATGTTTTTAATTCAAATGTGTTGCCTATTTACAAAGTACTATCCTCAATGACATCTATATAATATCTGGCCTTGTTCCAAGTCAAATGGAGAAATAGGCCTAGATCATTATTCTTTAAATTCTTTTGCCTTCACATTAATGCCAATGAAGCCAAACTTGAATATTTTGTCAAAATATAAGAGTGTTATGCTACCAGGGAACTATTTGCACACTTCTTCTTTAGTGTACGTTAATCTAAATGCTATCCTTCTCCAATCCTTATAAAGTATACACTCCTAGAGAGAAGCACTCTAAATTAATGATTTGGACTGTAGCCACCCAGTTTCCATTTGTACCACCTCCCTCTGTCTGCTTTTACAACTCCCAGTTATGAGCTGACTCACTAAAGGTGTTGGTGATTTCCTAGGGAGATACTGACCTAGAGAACCAGTTTCATGTAAATATGGAATAATCTGCCAGCTATAGGATTGCCAAATTATACATTTCCTCACCCTTATATTTATCAAACAAAAGATTTGCTAACAAAAATAAAATGTGAACTTTATTATTTCTACAGTGAAATTCCTACAGTAAAAATATGTAAATTAAATGCTTTGAAATGTGTCCTCTTTGAGAGTTCAACAACTTTACATACAGTATCTAATAAACTATAACTCACATCTTGGGTGGTCAAATGGGGCCACAAAGAGTCAGACAAGGCTAAAAATGACTGAAAAGCAGCACACATATATAGATAGTTGTGTACATACAAATGGCACATATTTCATACTTTTTTTATCATACTCATTGATATGCATGCTGTCTCCCTCCACTAGACTGTGAATGATTTAAGTGTTGTGTGGCTGTTATTTTTAAAATGTTGACCTTCACACCAAATAAAATGGGCATTTCTATTTACATAGAGCAGAAAAAAGACTTGTATATGAACTGATAAATCTATTATGTACCACTTGCATATCTATATCTATCTATATCTATACATTTATATGTGCATGTCTTTTTTTCAAAAGATGAAAGAAAAGATCAAGTACGTATACAAAAATATTTATAGCAACTCTTCTGAATATATTAAAGAACTGGAAACTAAGGAAATAACCATTAATTGAGGAACAGATAAACAAATTATTGTACATGAACATAATGGAATATTATCATGCCATAAGAAATTATGAAAGGAATACTTTAAGAGGATCCTGGGAAGATAACTTTTTTAAAAATTAGATTATGAAAGAGGCCACTTCATCCAGTGGTACAATTGACAGCACCTCACTGCCTTCTCAACCTTTACGACTCTCCACCTCCTCCCACAAGTTCACCAGAACTTTTTGCTTCCTCTAGAAATCATGAGGATACTAGTGGAATACATGGACTGTCCATTGGATATCCTTCTCTCTTCTCACTTGACCATTCTATCTTCTTTTACAATTCCATATTTCTTTGATAACATCCTTTGATAAATACCTTATTCTCTGGTTAGGCCTTAGATTAGCCTTTATCATTGTCTGTATTTATTGGTGCCTCAGCATGCCAGTGCCCATCATGTGTCTCTCCATGGTCCTCTGACTGTTACTTAACGTTAATTCTTTTAAGACTGTAGTGTTTAATGAAATGCAGCTATGCAAATGTCATAACTATCCTTTTATCCCACAGACCTAGCACATGATAGGTTTTTAATAAATGTTTGTTTAATTTAATTGATTCATATGCATGATATATATACTCTCTTAGACTGATTTCTTTGAGGGCAGAAACTAGGGTCTTGTTCATCTTTATAACCCTTAAATATCTTAGCATAGTTTCTGGCACAGAAAGTTAATGTTTGTTAAATAGATAAATGATTTCTCGATCTTGAAATCAAATAGTTTT
>JAQQSU010003087.1:0-14469 GCA_028627135.1 Pseudochirops cupreus | reverse complement strand
TGTCCCTTTAGGATGTAAAAAGACTTTGATCCATTTTTGGAAAGACATGGTTCAAAGTTGCACAGAATAGGCAGGCATGGCTTGTTTGAGATCTAGGCAAGGGCTCAAGGGCAAAGTCTAGCCCATTATTTCTATCTATCTGTCTATCTATCTATCTATCTATCTATCTATCCATCTATATCTATCTATCTATATATCTGTGTGTGTGTATTTTAAATAAAGTTTTGTTGCATTTAAAAATGTAAAGAAAGAACTCTCAGGCCATATAAAAGTAGTTGATAACTGGATTTGGCCCCTGTGCTTTAGTTTGCTGATTCCCAACTTAGATAGGAGAGAGGGGAAGATTTACATTAATAAGGTTATAGATTGATATATTAGATAATATAATAAAATCTTTAGTGTAATAAATTAAATTTATCTCAAGCATTTATTAAATACCTTCTATATGCCAAAACTTGACCAAGTATTGGGAATACAGATGAAAAATAAAATAATCTCTTCCCTCCCTTAAAGAGTTAATATTCTGCTGAGGGGAAACAAAATGTACACAGAGAAGTAAATATAAAGTTTTTTAAGCTAATACAAAGTGATTTTCAGGAAATTGATATAAAGTAGTAACAGTGTGCGGCCTAAGGAGTGGGAGAAGTGGGGTGGGGCATGTCAAAAAAGACTTCGTGGTGGAGTTGATGTGATCCACACTCTGAACAGAAGTAGAGAGTCTAAGCAGTGAGAGTGGGGAAGGAAGACATTCTGGGCATGTAGGCCAGCTTATAAAACAGTATAGAAAAGTAAAACAGAATACTATTGACCCAGAAGGGCAAGCAGACTAATTTGATTGCAATGTAAAGTATGTAGGGGCAGCTAGGTGGCACAGTGAATAGAACATTCACCCTGGATTCAATATGAACTGAGTTCAAATTTGGCCTTAGACAATTGGCACATAACTAATTGTGTTACTTTGGGCAAGTCATTTAACCCTAGTTGCCTTGCCTTCCCCCCTCCAAAAAAAAAATAAAATATATAAAGCAGAGGTCCTCAACCTGTGGGTGGTGACCCCTTTGGGGGTCGAATGACCCTTTCACAGGGGTCACAGGGGTTGCCTAATACCATTGGAAAACACATATTTCCAATGGTCTTAGGAACTGAGACACTATCTATCTCCAGGCGGGTCCGCCCACATGCAGACACACAAGCCCACATGCAAGTATTAAAGGGTTGCGGCATTAGGAAAGTTGAGAACCACTGATATAAAGAGATATAATGAGAAATTAGCATAGGAAGATTCATTGGAGGCCTATCACACAGGGTTTTGAATGCCAAAACAAAACAAAAACAAAAAAAAAAGAAAGAAAGAAAGGAAAAATGTATCCTAGAGTTAGTTGTTAACAAATGAAAGTATCCTAAACATAAACCTGTTTTCCTTTGTTGCTTCTTTGGAGGATAGAATTACTCTGCTATTTTTGTTTTCTATCATCTCTACAAAGGTTCTTAATCACCTTGTTAACCCACATAATCGCGCTGTGTTAGGAGTCGTGTTGTCAAGCCTATTAGAAATAATTAAAACAGCAACAACAGCTCACACTTCTATGCCACTTCATGCCTTATAAACGAGAGGATACATGAAAAACCCTTTGAAAAACTTTACGAAGCACATACGTGTTATGTATTCCTGTGTTTCTTCGGTAAAGTGTAATCTCATTGAAGTGGCTATTCCTTTCAACCTTTCCAGACAAGATCTTTTCAGCTTGTATAACTCTTGTCCATTTCTTCCCATAAATCCTGCAAATGAGGTCTACCCAGTGTGACAGGAAGCACTTGTCTTTAGGGCTTTTGACATTATATGGACAGCAAAAGAGAATATACACTTTCTACTAGCTAGCTCTTACTTTTCTTTGCCTCAGTTTCTGGTCCTGTATTGCTGTGGTGGTATTCCTGGCTTCTACTCCAATTACTAGGTGGTAATATAGTGAACCTACTCAGTCCCCATGTACTATCCTATTGCTTTCTCAGTGGCTTGAAATTTGCTTTTTTCTTGAGAATGTGATATTTCATGCCTCGGGTTCATGGAGATTATTGTTATTTCAAATGAGTCTTTATTTCAAGGCGGTAGTTAGAATCATCAAAAGACTAAAGAAAATCATTTCCAAAATTCACCTCACCCTTTCTTCTCCTCCTAGTCGGTTCCAAATCTCTTAATTGTTTATCTATCTATCTATCCATCTATCTATCTATCTATCCATCTCTCTCTCTCTGTCTCTCTCTGTCTCTCTCTCTCTCCCTCTCTCTCTGTTTGTCTGTTTGTCTATCTAATCTATGTCTATATCTATCTACATCTATGTCAATCTCTTTCTATCTCTATATCTATATATAGAGAGATAAAGATAGATAGATCTATATCTATATGCACACACATGAAGGGACAGCATATGCAATGGGAAGTGTACTTTGAAGTAAGAGGACCTTACTTCAGATTTGGGCTCTGTCATTTGCCCTCTGTGTGACTTTGGGCAAGTCACTTAACTCTCTAAACCAGAGTTTCCCTACTTATGAAATCAGAGGTTGGTTTAGACTGCTTCCAAGGCCCCTTTCAGCTCCAAATCTACGGTCTATGAACCTCAGTGATAGCATAAGTATTATTATTATTATCATTTTACAGATGAATACATTTTGGTGTCTTCTTTAAAGTCACATGGTTATTAATAGGACATAAAGCCAGTAATTACAAAGGTTTCCCAATATCAAGTTCTGTCCTCTTTGAATTAGAGGCTAAATGCCCTGGTGTCCTTTAACAAGTCAGTGGTAGAACTCAAGCAAGAATAGAATATTTAGTATGTTAGTCTAGACCAGTGGTTCTCAACCTTCCTAATGCCGCGACCCTTTAATACTCACATGTGGGCATATCTGCATGTGGGCAGACTTGCCTGGAGACAGATAGAGGAATAGTGTCTTGGTTCCTAAGACCATCGGAAATATGTGTTTTCTGATGGTCTTAGGTGACCCCATTCGACCCAAAAAGGGGTTGCGACCCACAATTTGAGAACCACTGGTCTAGACCAGTTCTCCCATTTTTGAAAGGAAGCATTGTGATCCTTTCTCGCTTCCAGATGGAAATAGGAACTTCTATTTCCATAGGTGCACTAAAAATGGTTGGAATTTGAGGAAGTCAAATTAATCAAGCCTGACACTAATTTTAAGCTATTTTGGGGTAGATGTTAGCATGTGATTTTATAAACTGGTGTTTCCATTCCTGTCTAAATGGACCAGGGTTGTCATAAAAAATACTGTTGTGAATTACTGCCTATTCATATGACCTAAGATTCAGCCTGAGGGACAAGAATCAACCCAGATCATAGTTGCTGTACTTGGTTGGTAACTCTACTCTGTAATTTGGGAAGTTAAAAAAAAAAACAAAAACAACACCCATAACTCAATGGTTACCACATGGCAAAACCTTAGCAATTTGGGATTGAATTTTTTTGCATAGTATTAAATAAACACATGGAAAAAGTCAAATAACATCTTTAATGCCCCTCATGTGTTCAGTTATGTTCAAGAAAATGCTTATGAAGCAAGATAGTATTTAACTTGAGTGTGTATCTAATCAAATGTAGTATAGTACCTTTGAAATGCTTCATACACTTGATTTTTCAGTTCCCATTCACTTTTAAGCCATATAACAGATATATAATTTGTTACCTAGTGTAGGATTATGCAGCTGGTCAGATAACTATGCTTTATTTGTCAGAATGCCCCATGAGAGGTATCACATTGTACTAGTGGAAATCGATCCATAGCAATCTTTACTATAGTTCAATTACATAAGGATTTATTAAGTTCCTGCTATGTGCAGGTACAATGTAGTGGGTAGAGAGTCAATAAGGCATAGAGGAAAGAGAGATGGTGCACTTAGCTATTCTTAGTGATCTAAGCAATGCTCTAAGATTCTGTTTCTAAGCAGTTCCTGATCTACACTGGTAGAGGGAGTTGTCTGACCGGGAGTTCCCTACCCCACTGAAATCACATGTCTGAACTGCACAAAAAGGCAGGTCAATGTATCGATGCTGGGTATATGGAAATGAAAATTAAATACTCTTTGCCATCTAGGAAGTTACAAGCTACTAACTAGGGGATATAACATGCTTAAGTTACTTAAGTGGAAATATGATCTTATCTATCTGGATGTTCCCTTTAGTAGTGAAGAGCATAGCCCATGCATACCTGAGCTTGTCCATGTCTCTGTAAGTGTTCACTATAAGAAATTTACAAAATGTGGTATACCTGAGCTTGTCCATGTCTCTGTAAGTGTTCACTATAAGAAATCTACAAAATGTGGTGGAGATATTTCTTGCTTTCTCTTGGCGTGGCAAGACCATATACTTGGCAGTTCTTTCTCTCACCATATGAGCCACCCATTTTCTATAAGCCCGTCTATTAATAATACATTAAACATCTATTAACAATACATTAAGAGGTAACTAAATACAAAACAATCTTTTGTGTTTTCTTGGTTTAGTAAATGATTTGCAGAAGACATGATACAAGAGCTGATGTTTGAAGGGAACTGAATTGTAGAAAGAGACGAGTAAGGATGGTCTTCCAGGCATGAGTTATAAGTCTGTACCAAAGAATAAAGAGGAAGATGGAAAGGTAAGTTCAGAGTAAATACCAAGAAGAGTGTTTTGGTAATAGGAAGGCTTTAATAAAGCACCAAGAGAAGTGGAAATATGTTTTTATAAAGATTTGACTCTTTAACGTGTATAAAATAAATGTCATCCAAATTAATTAACTACCTCCTTTTGTAAAAGTTTAGTAGTCTGCCCCATAGTGTACTACAAAAAATAATGCTAATAAAGATTTTGAGGAAGTTTGTCAACAAACCTAGAGTCTATTCTGAAAGGAAAAGGTAATTCCTCAGTTTACTTACTATATTACCCATTGTTTAAAGACTTGTATGTGTGCTTGTGTGTGTGTAATGTGTATGTGTATGTGTGTGTGATTAAAGGGAGCAGCTTTGTTTCTCACTAAAACCTGGAGGTTATCATACTGCTAAATGACATCTGCCTTCGGTCTCTTAGACGTTTCTTGAGTGAGATGCACAGCAAAGTTATTCTGCGGTATCTACCTTGAAGGAGATTGACAAGTCTTTCACTTGTCCTTCAGAACAAGTCACTGTGACCAACGAAAAGAAACTGTGTCTTATGACAATAAGCAGAAGAGCTCTTTATACTGAAATTTGGTAGGTATAATCCATCAAACTCCACAGGATTCATGTCGTCCTTAATTTGTCTAAATCAGATCTCAGGTCCTGAAGGCTTTTGACCTTGAGCTCTTGGGACATTTCACTCACTTATTATCTACAGTAAGTAATATATCATGAATAAAAACTCTACATTGTTTCATAAGCAGGAATACCTTGCAAAATCTATCAACTCTACCTATTCCTTGTGGAAAATATATGGGAAAACCTTATTTTTTCTCTATTTCATAACAGAAATTTTTAGGAAAATTTCCTGAATCATGTGATGCACTGTATATCACCTTAAGTAATATATTTGTAATTTGATTAGTGTAATAGATCTCCAGGTGTACAAACTCCTGGCATTGTAGCTCACAAAGCTTCTGTGGCTCCTTAGAATCATATACATAAAAGTAGAAGGGATTTTAGAAGATAACTAATCAATCTTTACTCATTTTGGAAATGAGAAACTGAGGCCCAGAGGTCAACTGATTTGTCCAAGGATGTACAAGTATTAAGTGACAAAGCTAGATTTCCATAAAGTCCTCAAACTCAGCACACATGGATTAAGTGATTTACCCAGAGTCACTCATTACAAGCAGTAAGATTCAGAGCAGGGATCTGAACCCAGTTTATGTGAATCCAAGCATAATATGCTACTCCTTATGCCTGGTGGCCTCCACATTTCAGGAAATACTTGGGCTAAATTATCTTTTGTGATGGATAAGATTCAATTCCTCTCTCTGAAGGAGAAAAATAAAAGTAAATGATACATTTCAATGACAGAATTGTGAATTTCCTACACACCCCATATTCCTACCATTTTCCTTGCTGACATCCTAACTGGCTTTTGGACAGTAATTTAGTCTTTCTCAGAATCAAGTGTTTGTCACATAGCAGCAGAACGAACAAAGCTTCAGAGATCCACTAAATACAACTAGTTCTAAATATCCATGTTTTTCAACTGTTTTTTTTCAAATTCTTTGAAATATTGGACTAAAACTATTCCCATTACAGTGAGGGCAGAACAGAATGAGGGACCCCCTGTGGCTGCTTCTAAGTTGCTACAAGGCTTCTACACAAATCAGTGGTCTGTGCCCAGTAGAGGTGCAAGCTTTCTCCACAAATGTCCTTGTTATTTTCCTCATCCTTTTCTCTCTTTGGGGTAAACATGAAAAGAATATTCTATCATTATTGCTTTAGATTGCTTGGAGGATGATGCAGGAGAGGTTATTACTGGTTCTCACACCCGATGCTCCTGACAGTGTTTTGCATCCTAACATGCATTGTCACTTGTGGGGAAGAAATAAAATAAACACTGATCTGTATCCACAGCCAAGGTTCTAAAGTTTTAACAGAATTTAGGCAAACATCAATTTCCACATTGTAGGGTGAATGAGGGAAATAATAGACTGGTCATACTTTGTTCTGGCTAGAAAATAAGTGGGATATTGTGACCAATTGTGTCCCAAATATTGTAGGCAGTTTATTTGACAGATTAGAATGTGTCTAGAGTACAGTGACCAGCATGGTGAGGGAACTTGACAATGCGATGATCAAATGAAGAAAATTGGGGTATTTAGCCTGGTCTTTGTTTTGCTTGACAACATATATATATATATATATATGTGTATATATATATATATATATATATATATATATGTATATATGTGTATACATACATACATACACATATATATGTATACATACATACATATATATGTATACATACATACATATATGTATACATACATACATACATACATATATATATATATACATATATATAAACCACCTTTCATTGTACCCTCAGATGATAATGTCTTTCTAGCTCCCAAATATTAGATTGTTAGTAATTGAAAAATAAATTAAAATTGAACAAAAAGAAAAAAAATCACTCATTGGGAGTAATTTCTGGCAATAAAGAGGGCTATTATTTGTTAAGGATGCTATGGGCAGCATTAATCAAGAAGAACTTTTTTAAGCACTTACTGGATATCAGGTATTGCATTACCAGGGATACAGAAAAATGGGGAACAACAAACAGTGCCTGCCTTCAAGGAAATTACATTCTAACGAAAGAGACAACATATGTGCGTGTGTGTTTTTCTCCACATACTATATATGATCTATATAAATATATATATGTATAGATAAACACACATATATGTATATTATATACACATACACTCATATACATATACATACTCACATCAAGGATGCCTCTAGCCCAATAGGGTCAGAGTTCAAAGGTATATGAAGATTATTCTATTCAAAGTAACCTATGCTTGAGAAAGTGCAAGCTTGTGGATGGAGAACATTTTGCCTTCCATTTTTCAACAGCATCAATTGTTGGACTGTTTTCATTTATACTGAGTCCTAAATGTACCTCTGTGAAACTTCCATCCATCACTCCTAGTAGGAAGTGGCACAAGTCTCAACCCTCCCCCATCTCACAGCACTCCAAACTCTTTAAGAAATCAAAATCTCAAGGAATGAGACTCCACAAAAAAAAAAAAGTAAAAAATAAATTCCATCATTGGAACAGAAAGACACCCGGGGAATGGTAAATGGATTCTTACACAAGTAAAGAACTTACAACACAAATGATATGTGCTACTGGAATGGGAAGCCAATTATGACAAAGTGGAAGATAAGTTTATTTACAATCTTTCATGTGTTATATTCTATGTTCCATCTTCATGCTTTTGCACCTACTGCCCTCTGCCCCAGGCAAAAATGTCATCCTCAGCTTCTTAGAAAGCCCATTCTCCTTCAAGCCCAGCTTACATTCCACCTTTCCTTGTACCTTCAGATGGCAATGTCTCTCTCACTCCAAAATTACTTTACATTTGCTTGCATATATTTGTTCTCTAATGGGGACACTTTGCTGTTCCCCCTTTCCACCCACCACCAAACTTCATGGAATGGAAGCTCCTTGAGAACAAGGATTGGTTATTTTGTCTTGCTATCTCCAGTTCTCAACATAAAGGAGCTACTTAATAAATGCTTAATGATAGAATGGAAAGCCAGTAAAAATAAATTTGCCCATCAAGAAATTTGAAAAATACAATGGAGCGACAAGTTAGTAAAAAGGAATAATTAATAAATAAGGAAGCAAATTAATCAGTAGGCATTTATTAAATGCCTGTCATGTGCCACATGCTATGATAGGTCTTTAAGAAATAATGCAAATAGTCTTTGGTCACAAGGAGCTCCTTAAAGGAGATAACATGGCGGTCAAAAGAAATGATACAAGGACACTCTCAAGGTCACTCTTAAGAACTTTCTAATTGATTGTGTGACATGTCAGACACTGGCATAGGACCGCTCAGCATGATATGCCCACATCAGAGAAGGTGCTGTGCTCTATGAGCAAAGCAGAATTGAAGTAACTTAAAAGAAATGTGAGATGTACAAATTTAGAGAATCCACCTCAAATATTCACATGGGCTATTTGTGCCCAACCTGTGATAGAACATTTTGAGCTCATATTGGTCCGATCATCCACAGTCCAACACACTGTAACTTGACTCTAATATAATGATGTCATTTTGGTCGTCTTTGAGAATAACGGACAACAACTAAGCAGAGGAGATAACACATACTTAAGTAAGGCATAGATAAGGTCTCAGAGACAAGACATTTTTTGGGGGAAGGGAGAGCTGACATAGAGGAAGCACACTGTGAATGCTTCGGTAAGTGAAATAGCATTTGTTAAGTGCTTTTTCCACACCAAGCATGGCTCACTGCACTGGGGATATAAATACAATGCAACCAATTAGACTATTCCTACCCTTAAGGAGATTATACTCTAAAGGGGCAGGATAACACATATGCAGGGAGTGGTGCAAAGGAGGAAGTTTTCAGGTGGGTAAATCAGAGGGATGGTGATTAGAGGCAACTGATTGATGCATCTTTTCGGAAATGGTGGTGTTAATTTGATAACTGTTCTCATAGCTAGGGGTGGGGCAGTGGGGAGTCACGCAGAGTTAACATTCACATAGTGCTTTAAAGTCTACCTTAGTTTTTATATCCATCCTCTCGTTTGCATCTCATAAGAACTCTACAAGGTAGGTAGACCTTATTGTGGACCCACTTCACATTTGAGAAAACTGAGGCTCAGAGAAGACTCTGGGTCGTATTTCTGGTGTGGATTGTGATTCAATCCCAGGATCTTCTGTACTTCTGACCCCAAATCCAACCTTCTTTCTTTCTACTGAACCTGATGCCTCTGCAGTAGGAGGCTATTTAAATGCATGGAAATGATGAGTTCAGGGTGTACTCCTAGAATGTTGGTGTGCCATCTGAAATGTTGGGGAATAGATTGTGGGTTCTATTGTCCTGAGGGAATTCACTTGGAAAGTCTCCACCTTAAAGGCATTTATAAAAGTGACATACCCAAACAGGCCTGCTCCGCTTGAGGCAAAGCCCCAGTGGGGTGATCCATGTAGGAGGCAGAGCATACCAAGGCCTGCTTCCCCTAAGGGAGGCAGTAGCACTCTGCTTCCTGTAGGAGGCAAACACCCTTACTGGAGTTAGATGTTTAGTTTAAATATAATTTTATGTAATAGGGAGAAGGGGAGTAGGGAATATCTGGTACAGCTGAGGTACCTTTTTCATACAGATAAGAAAGGAGAATAGGCAAGTGGGAAGGGAAGGACTACTTTAGGATGTCACATAGTCCATACGTATAAGCAAAGGGAACAGGAAAGGGGAGGTCAAGTTGATCTGGAAATGCCAGGTAAGGGGGCACTTTCAGAAAGCACACTGGTAAGTCCACAGGAGGGGATTCATTGCATAGTCTACTTTGATCACTTTTTCTCTCTGGTCATACCCTGCATCTTGTCTCATATCTCACATCCTGCATCCTGCTTGCTCCATCTGCCTGTATCACTTCTGTCTTCCTCACCCCATCGGTAGCAATGTCCCTCTCAAATTCACAAAACTTAGAGATGAGCTGTGGCAAAAGAAAGGCCAATGAGATCATTTCCTTTTTAATTTTTTAATTTTTTGCTTTTTGTAGGGCAGTTGGGGTTATGTGACTTGGCCAAGGTCACATGGCTAGTTTTTTGTGTTAAGTGTCTGAGGTCGGATTTGAACTCAGGTACTTCTGACTCCAGGGCTGGTGCTCTATTCATTGCATCACCTAGCCACCCCAGCGAGGTCATTTCCAATACAATGATGATGATTTTTTTTGTGTGAATGTTGCTTGGAGATTATTACAAATTCGTATTATTACAATCCTATAGAAATGATTCTAGTGAAAGGTCCCTTAGAGCAACAGATAGTGGGACTGCAATGCCTCCTCCAACAGCTAAGCCAAGATAGAGAAGAGAAGCCTAGAATATGACATTCTTCACCTCTTAGGTAATTCCCTCCTAATTACCACAGGAAGGATACAGTGCCATTCTATTGCTGCGTTTCTACTCATGAGAAAGACTGAAATTTTTTATACCTGCATTTAAGAAAGCATAGGAGTGGAAGAAAAGAGCTGGAATTTAGCATCTGGTTTACGGTAAGGTCCCTCTTTTCTGCTAAATTTTATAACTAAGTTGACTGAAGTACTACAGGGTCATGAGCTGTCTAGGGTCAACTAGTTTCTCAATGGCTCAGCTGCCATCTGATGGACAGATCCCCGTAACTTTCGGTCCTGCATTTTAATCATTAAAGCACATGGTCTGCACAAGAAAAAATTACAAATCATCCCCAATGTGTTTTTAGAGAAATCTTTCAGTGAAAGGGTTGAAGTTAATTTCTGTTTAGGTTTCTCAGAGACCATTCCTATGAGATGTTTATTTACCTGAATATTATGAGGATTTTCCTAAGCTACAATGTTATAAATTGTTGGGAACTTTCCTCCTTCTTCTTGCAATAAGAATTAATTGTGTGTGCTAGAAAGTAGAGATAGGAATTCTTTGATTCTGGGAATATAAAAAAAAATAAAGGAAGAAAAGGATGAAGCCTAGAATAGAACAATGAAGTCCCTTGACAGAGAGAGAAAATACTGAAGGTTTTGTCCTTACCTCACATGAGGAAATGTCACTAAAAGATGGAGAATCCTAAAGATTTGGTCCCCATCTATTCCTGAGAGACTGAGTAATAGACTGGATGAACTGTATATAAAATTAAGAGGAGACACAAAGAAGGACAATAATCTGGAGAAGGAGTGAGGGAGCCAGGAAAGACATGGGGGCAGGGGGGAGGGGAGAGACAGAGAGACAGAGAGACAGGAGAGACAGAGAGAGAGACAAAGACAGATAGACAGACAGAGACAGAGACAGAGAGACAAAGACAGAGACAGAGAGAGATAGGGAGAGACAGAGACAGAAAGAGAGAGAGAAAGAAGGAGAGAAAGGGGGGTGAGAGAGAGAGAGAGAGAGATGAAAATGGAGATAGAGACATAAAGAGACAGAATCAGAGAAAGATAGAGACAATTGGAAGGCGCGCGCACATACACACACACAGAGATACATAGAGACAGAAATGAAAAGAGAGGGGAGGAGACACACACACATAAGAGGGAACTGCTTTTTCCTTTCAACCAGAGGAAAGCAACTGGCAAAGACACACACTGTCAGTCAGCCTTTACCAAAGAAGCCTTCATATTTGGTATTGTAATACAGATGAGGAATATACATGGATGTTTAGGATGGCTAGCCATTTATTTAAAGTATGCCACTTTGTTTTGCCACTGCTTTGATTTAAACTTCCTTTTTATAGAATTTCCAGGTTCAAGGCATATGAAACAAGAAAAGAGAGGAAAGAATACCACAAACAACCCACAAACGGTTACTTGACCCTTGTTGTGCTAAGGTTTTGTTACACAAAGGGTACATACAATTTCCTTATGAGGTTACCTTCTAGAAGCAGAGTTTTCCAAGCTATCTTGCCAGCCAGTTTGAGTCTTTGTTTGCAATTGGTAATTTCCAGTGGCAGTCTAGAAGACAAGTAAGTCCTCTGGCCCCACTGAGGCAGCCAGATATTGTTTGTTTTCAGACACTGATTTCACCTTTAAAAATGCCCTCTGTGCATCATAGCCACGTTCCCTCTATGAATGGTATATTAACTTCTAACATTTCTGACTGCCAGCCATGAAAATTTGAAAACGTATTGCAAACTTCACTGAGGCTCTTCACTTTTAATGATGCGTGTAAGAAAATGTGAACTTTTCTCATTTTTCCCCCATCTCCCTTCCCATTAACTGCTATCAACTCTGATAGAAGAAGTCATCCCTTCTTCTTCCCCAAACCAACTACTTATTAAGCTGCTTCCAGCTTGTATTCCCATGCTGTCTCTTTTCCTTTGTTTCTTTTTTCCTTTGTCTTTTAAATATATTTATACTTAGACATTCTCCTCGGAATACTCGATGGCTTTTAAACTGTTAGTCTACAATCTCAAAAGAATGACAATTTATGTAAATGACAATGGAATGTTGCATTGTTGTCTTAAACAGACTCCAAAAAATTATCAGTGATGACTTGTATGTGAGGAATAGGGTAGATAGGGTCCATATGGAAGTATGACCTTGAAGAGGACACAAGAGGTCATGAAACAAGAGAGATCATAAGATTGACTTGGGTTATTCCAGAAATGTCAAAGGATCAAGGGAATCACAGGATGAGATTTGAGAGACTGAACCTGCTTTGGTATAAAGACTGCCCAGACATGGAAACCATGAAATCATCAAATTATTAAAGTTTGCCCTACATTGGTTCTCAGGCATCTTAGATCACTGTATCATCAATCTTGAGCTGAAAGGAATCTTAGACTCCACTTTATCCAAAAACCTTTCTTTTTAGACGAGGAAATTGAGGCTGAAGGAAGTCCAATGATTTTACCAAGGTCACACAGATAGGATATAAGAGAATGGATTTGAACCTAGAATCTTTGTTTTCAGAAGCAATATTCTTTCTACTCAACCATATGTCTACCAGGTTATGAAAACTGTTGACTATTGACTGTTGAGCAACTTACAATTAATATCCACTAAGGCTGAAACATACATTGGTGAATGAAACACCAAGGAGATTGTGGGTATTTTGAAGCACTGTAATATGTTCATATCAGATAGTTATCTTATATATCTATTACCTACTGTACCTGTTATGGTGATATTTCCTTTTCTGAAGACAGTTTTGTGAAGACATGACCCATGTTCCTTCAATATGTCAACAAAGAATTTCTTACATTCCCTGATTCCATTAACATTGATTAAATTTCTACTACGTTTTTTCTACGTTAGGTGTTAAGTATTCTATGGTTAAATACAACAATACAACAACAAAAAACTTAACCCCTGCATTCAATGAAAACATAATGATGGTACATGGTATATGTAATGGATCCATGTAATGGATTAACAAGTAAATGATTGGGTGAATGAATGAAGGAAGGATGCAAAGAAAGGAAGGAACGAATATGGAAAAAAGAAAGAAGAGAAAGAGAGCAAAGGAGGAAGAGGGTAAAAGAGGAAAGTAGAAAGAAAAAAGAAAGAAGGAAAGAAAGAGAAGAAATGAAGGAAAGAAGAAATGAAAGACACTGAGATGAGTGGTTCTTCAGACCTAATGCTGTCTTTTTCTGGGTCCAGACAGCAAAGATAGATCCCAATTAGTTTATATGATATTACTTTATAAGTATAAGGGCAATTTCTTGGTCATTTCTATGACAACTTTGAAAGATAAATTTTTTTTTTCCTTATATCATCAAGTTTCCAAACAAAGGCTCCAAACCCACTGATTCCTTTGGTTGCCTTCCCTGCAGAATCAGACATTTCTTTGAAGAGCATTTGTAATTGATCCGACTGGTTTTGTTAAAGAAAGGATTGCTAAAACCAAACCCTGACCTATTTTTTTTAACATCAGTTTGCAAAATATGTATAATTTGGTGTAAGTTGGTAGCTTGTTCCTTCAAAGCATACTCTCAATTCTGTGTAACCCGAAATCATCAGCAATAACCTTACACTCTATAGTATACATGCAAGATACAGGGCAATATTATATATAGCACAACCTACTGGGGCAATTATCTTCTATTATGAGTGACTTGTTATTTCCTTGGTGTTCTTTTTTTTTTTTGTTTTGTTTTTTTGTTTTTTTAATATGAGATTCTTTATTAAATTTTTTTGAGTTACATATTTTCTCCCCGTCTTTCCCCCGCCCACCACCCCAAAACAGCCATCCCAGTATTTCCCCCCTCCCCCAGTCTATTCTCTCCTATGTCACTTTTTGGTA
>JAQQSU010003086.1:0-14470 GCA_028627135.1 Pseudochirops cupreus | reverse complement strand
CTTTGCCTATTTTAAACACTTAATAAAATAACCAGACCACTAATTTAAGTGGCAACAGCTTTGGAAAAAAAACCTATAAAATCCTGTGTTACAGTTGTATCTAATTATTTGGCTAAGGTACAATAAAAGGCATTTCAACTGTAGAGTAGAGATCACAACAATTATGAGATCTGAATTCAAGTTTTGACAATAGCCTGAACTGGCAGTATAAACACTAGTAAATAGTTTAACCACTTTGGAGTTATCCTGTTGAATGAATGTATTAAATTTATCACTAAGAACTGAATCATCTATGATGTAATGCAATTTTAATTCTAGAGGAGGTAAATTACATATTTCTCTAAAGCATCCCTTACATATAAAGAAGAAACCCTCCCAAGTCATTTAAAACTTGCTAAAACCACCCCCAATCAACCAAAACAGATAACAACATGATTTCATCAGAAATAGAAGCTAAAGGTGAATTTAAAATATTTGTGACATCATTTATTAGGCTTAAAGAGGCAGTATTAGAAAATTAATTTGAAATTGTTGTATCAGTATGTACTTTGAGAAGACATGGCAATTTCATAGCTTAAAAGCAGATTTCAAAACTTCTAAGGGAACTCATGGTTTCATTGCTTAATGATCTAGAATGTTTGTTCCTTTACCGATGTTCCCCTAACTCCCAGACAAAAAGTATTTTATTGTACTTGTCTATTTTGATGATTATAAATGCAAAGTCTCTTAAAGCAATTTCTGGAAGTTGTTGAGTTATTTCAGTCTTGTTCAACTCCTTGTAACTCCTTTTGGGCTTTTCTAGGCAAAGTTACTAAAGTGGTTTATCATTTCCTTCTTTAGTTCATTTTACAGGTGAAGAACTGAGGCAAATAGGGTTAAGTGACTTGCCCAGGTTCACATAGCTAGTATCTGTCATCTCTATGCATATGACTTCCAGATCTAGATGTTTAGTCCCAGTCTCTCCCCTAAATTTCACTCCTAGATTACCAATTTCCTATTGGACATTTCAAACAACGTCACAGAGACATCTTAAACTCATATCTGAAATTTAGCTCCTCATCTTTTCTCCTCAAACCTCTCCTCTTCCAAATTTTTTCTGTTTCCACTGAAGGCACTTTCATCCTTTTATTATCTTAGGTCCATAATTTAGGCATTAACTTAAACTCCTTGCTCTCTATCACTCTACATACCCATTTTTTGGGGGGTCAAATCTTGTTTCTTGATGTCTCTTGCATTTAACACCTTTTCTGTACTCATTGCTGCCACTTTATTTTAAGAACTTAGCACATCTAACTCAGATGATTGCAATACCCTTATAGTTGGCTTCTCTGCCTTAGATCTTCCTCCCCTCCAGTTCATCTGACACTGAAGCCAAAGTAAATTTCCTTAAGTGCATGTCTTACTATTTAACTCCCCTCCTCAAACAATTTCAGTAGCTTCCTATTGATTCTAGGACTGTATTGCCTAGCACAGTGCCTGGCTTATAGCAACTGCTTAATAAATCCTTGTTAATTGGATGATTGATTTCATGCTTTTTCACAAATATTTCATAGAGAATTGTAGAGCTTTTCACATTTTAATATTCTGAATAAAAGAGTATAGCTCTTGATTTAATCATCTTTTATGACTTACTCTGAATATGTATTTGTTCTTACTTTTTGGTCACATAAGTTTTAAGATATCCTAAGCACTGCTTCTTGAGCTCATTGAAAGAATATGGATATGCTGATAGATCTGTAGCCTGATGCATGTGGGTAATCCTTTAGAGGCACTAATCACAACCCATTCATGTATTTTAATATTTGAAAGGTTAATAATTGAAAATTTTATAATAGAATATAGATCTTGGTAGTATATATTATTTTTAAACTTCCACATAATCACTGTTTTGTGCCATAAATCTCTCTAGTTGATTCTTGAACTTTGTAAAAACTTTTATCAGTCACTGTCCATTGAATGAAAGGATTACATTTGTAATTCTAGCCATAGGATCATACAAAGAACAAGGTGTTGATGGGCACATGTGTAATGGTAAGGGAATTTGAAGATCTTCCCTGCCCCTTAATAGGTTGAATGTAATCACATGAAGCCTTTGGTGGGAGGAGTTTGCTGAATGGGTGGAGCAGGAAAGGATGGAGCAGGAAATGAGTCAGAGCAGTTAGAAGAGATAGAGGAGAGGATACAGGCAAGGAGACCGCTAGGATTGTGAGTATTTGTTTGTAGGAAGGCCCAAGTGAGGGAACGATTTTGGGATGGTCTTGCTTCCTGCACTGATAAGGTGTGTTAACTTCTTTGTTGCTATGATGGATTTGGTTTTCTGCTATTGAGATTTGACTTTCTGGTATGTGAATAAGTGTTTTTCTTCTGTCTTTTATATGAAGTCTGTTATATTTTGTGATTCAGAACTATACTGGCATAGTCTGTCGCTGTCACTGCTATGAATATTGCCTTGGTGACATGACATGGTAGCTTTAATGTGACTGACCCCACAAGAAAATATCTAGTGAAGATAGATCTGGTGTTTGAGGTAGCTAAGCAAAAAAACCCTCTTCCAGTCTAAGAAAGTATCATCAAAACAATTAAATTTAAAGTAAGGAATTATATAATTCAAAATTCACAAAACTAAATAAGTATAAAAGAAATTTAAATAATTAAACTTTCAAATGATGCTTATGTGAGTTTCTTGCATTTATACTTATGAAGTTGTAACCTAAATTAAAAAAAATTAATTATTTTATGCTTAAAACTGCAAAAAGACTCGGAGCCCTTATATGTACATATGCACACACACACATAGACACATATATGTATAAATACATATGCATGAATATCCACATACATGTACAATACAAAATACATAGATACATATGCATATACACATAAGCACAAAGTAAATACAACGTAATTTGTTGGGATAGACAAATTTAGCACTTCGCATTGTCAGAAAAGATTACTTATAGCAAATGGCCTTTGACTGGATCTTAGAAGGAAACTATGGATTCTGAAAGATGGGAGTTGAAGAAAGAATGCATTTTAGGAATGTGGTATAGCTTGTGCAAAAGCATGGAGATGGGAAAAGTCATGTACTGAAAATATGCCAGGTCGTCTGAAACATAGATACCATATACTAGTATAATGTTTGTCTGGATTCATGTAAAACACCAATTGTCTTTTTGTGACTAAATCAGTATATTGTTGCTGTTGCTGTTCAGTTGCATCTGAATCTACATGACCCCATGGACTTTGTCCATGGGGTTTTCTTGGCAAAGATGTTGGAGTTATTTATCATTTCTTTTTCTAGTGTGTCCCCATTTTATATATGAGGAACTGAGCAAAAAGCAATTAAGTGACTTACCCAGGGTCACACAGCAAGTAAATGTCTGAGATCTGATTTGAACTTCAGGACTTTCTGACTTCAGGCCCACTGTTCTTTCTGTTGTACCACCTAGTTGCCCCTCAAATCAGGGTATATAATTTATATTAATAAAAATGATAACACTGATTCAGTATCAGCTTTCAGTAGAATATTTTATACCTAATGCATTGCTCTGCTTTGAGTATTAGTTATATAGGGTCTTGAGGACTTTGGTGCTCTTTAAAGTTCTATTTAGATTGTGTAATAGCTAAAGTTTCTTCAAGAGAGGTCAAAACAATTTCTCATAAAATAGCATGCTTCAAATTTCCTGGTTCATATGGAGATTACTCCTAAAAATTACAGAAATATGTGAAACGTTCATTGCATGGACCCATTAGCTTCTAATTTTCATTTTTTTGTACCTCTTGGGTTGGGGAGTAGCATCCTCTGAAATGGGATTTGCTACCTGGAAAATAAGCATTTATAGTGCAAAATCTATAAAATCTGCATACTTATTGCTGATTTCCAAGTATTATAATAATAAATTGCCCATATTTTAATGGAAAATACAGATATAGATGATAGGTTTTTGACTTTGAAGAAATATACAAATAAAGTTACAAAAATAAAACTTCTATGTTTTTGGAGAACCAAAGACAATTTTTTTTAATGAAGTGTCATGTACCAACTTCTTTTTTGTTATTGTTGATTGATAATGAACAATCACAGTTAATATTTATAAAGTGCTTTAAATTTCTCAGAATACTATATGTATATATATATGTATATGTATATTCAGCATACTACACATATATTCTTATTTATAATTCCAACTTACATTTATAAAGTACTTTACATTTTGCAGAATACTCTTTCTCTCTTTATATATGTATATATATATTAAGAATAATGTGTGTATGTAAAGATATATATTCTCATTTGATCTTCATGACAATTCTGTGAGGCTGGAACTATTATTAGTCCCATTCTTCCCATTTTTATTGTACTCCCTTTTAACTCAGTTCTTCTTGCTCCACCTCAAGTACGTTATCTACTATACCACTTAATGACCTTGAACCCTCATAGTATGGCACAGCATAATATAATATCAGAGCTTAGAAGAGAAAGGGACCTTAGAGATCGTGTAACCCAACCCTCTCAATTTTCAGAAGAGAAATTGAGGCCAAAAGTTGCAAAGCAACTTGTGCAGAATCATATAGCTACTAAGTAGGACAGCATTGTAAAGGGCACTAATATTTTCTAAGTATATGCTACCTTCTAGAGCTTGTGCTGAGATAATACACATTTAATGTAAATGTACTACACACACAAAAGGTGAATTTCTCACTCAAGTTCTACTCTAATATCATCACCCAGGTGATCTGGATTTTCAAAAGTTATAGGAATGAGACTAAGCCTTAGCAAAGAGCTATCATACCTGAGTGGCTATGGCTGCAGAGACCCACAACACTCCCAAGTACAGCACTAATGAGACTGAAATATAATTGGAAAGTATGTAACAAAACAAATGAACATACAATAGAATACAGATATTGGTAGTGTATCATTTTAAGAATCAAAATAAAATTAATCAAAGGGCCCACAGGGATCCTTATGTAGTATAGTTCATGTAACTTCTTCTTTTTGAATTTGGCAGCACTGATCTAGCAGAAAAGACTAAGAAGACAAGGTTTTAAGACCCAGCCTGATGATGTCCAGAGGAACTCATTTTCTAGGAGATTGGCTACTAAATAATGATTTTTAAAAAGTCCATAGTTAATTCAGCAGACTGTTTATATGAGGCAATTAGGTGGCACAGTAGATAGTGCAGTGGGTCTGGAGTAAGAAAGACCTGAGTTCAAATCCAGCCTTGGATCCTGAGAAAATCACTTAACCTTTCATTTCTCCAGTTTCCTCAATGGAAAAATAGCAACAATGGTAGCTCTTTCCTCAAGAGGTTGTTATGAGGATTCAATGAGGTAATATTTGCAAAACACTTAGCCTAGTGCCTTGAAATAATAGGCAAATGGAAGCTTATTCCTCTTTTCTTCTTCCTAGAAGAATTGCCACTTGTGTTGGGAGAAGGCCTGATTACTAACACTAATGGCATACATCTTTAAAAACAATATTCAAATATTAATGTAATGTTTTCAAGAATATATATATATATATATCATAGTTTTGACTTTTAATTTTTATTTCTTTTCACTTCTTTTTAAAAGTGTATGACCTTTGAAGAAGAGAGAAAACATTTTCTTCAGAGATAAATTTGTGAGAGCTGAGAGTACTTGTTTCAGTTTCTGAAAGTAGCTAATGATGGGTAAAATTCAGAGCACTACAGATTATTAGACATATTGTCTCCTTGAAGTCAATCAGAAGAAAGGCAAATACTTTGAGTTAGGTCAATATCTTTTCAGTTGGAACACTAGTGGGAAACAGATTAATCTTAAAATATAGTCCTAAGAAATCAGAAACATTACTAGATCATCTTTAGTCCCAAGCATCATAAGAAAACAAAAATATTCATTCCCAATTCCTCCCTCCATCCCTTTCAATAGGTCCATGGGTAAAGTTTCACAGCCATGAGGTCACCTTCAATTTGGTACGCAGCCTAATACCTCTTCTCTCCCACACTTTCCTTCACAGCCTTCCGAACACTAAGCTAGCTCTGGCAATGCATGTGTCAATCTCATCACCCATGTGGACATACTAGGAAAGTATATTGCCAAGGTAAGTGAATTTATCCACAGCATTTAAAATTTCTCCATTTACTGTAACTGATGGTTCCACTTGTGAATGATATGGTGTTGGCTGGTAGAGAACCTCTGTTTTCATGGTATTAATTTTCAGGTCAAAATGCGCACAAGTAGCAGAGAATTGATCCTTATTCTGTTGCATCTCTGCCTCAGAGCCTTCACTGAGTGCACAGTCTTCTGTGAACAAAGAGTCGTGCATCAACTCTCCCTCAACTTTAGTCTTGGTTTGTAGGCTTTTGAAGTTTTAAATTATTTGCCTTCAGTGTGGTAGCTAGTCATGAGGCCATTTTCATACTTGTTTGACAACATCACTGAAAACACAAGGCTAAAAAGCATGAGAGCATGCACAATAGCACTGTTTCACTCCATTGGCAACTGGGATTGTGCTAGAGCATCATCCATTATGTAGAACCGGTGCAAGCACTTTATTGTGGAACTGGCATATAATATTGATGAATTTCTACAGGCAACCAAATTTTGCTGGGATCTTCCATAAGCCATCACAACTGACAGCGTCAAATGCTTTTGTCAGATAAACATACGTTATGTACAGACCTCTCTTGGCATTTCTCCTGGACTTGCTGGGTAGCAAACACAATGCTTACTGTTCCTTGGCCCTTTCTAAAGCCACATTGACTCTTAAGGTAGATGACCATATTCCAGGTGAAGGATCAGTCAATTAAGGAGTACTCTGGCAAGAATCTTCCTGGGAATGACTAGAGAGACCTCTCTGTGATTAACCTCTTTTCCTTTATCAAGATGGACAATGGAGGCATCCTAGAACTTTGGGAGATAATTCCCTCTTGCCATATAACCCTGAATATTTCAGTCAGTTTTTGTATAAATAGGGAACCCCCTGCCTTGTAAATCTCAGCTGGTATAAAATTGGCACCAGGAACCTTGCCCCACAGAAGGAGCCTAATGTTATTCAAAACTTCTTCTTCTTCAGTTGAAAGTTCAGCTAAAGAGGGATTGTATGGAGCTGCAGGACTTCTTTCAATGAAAGCAGACTCTCATATAAAGTAAGCACACATGGAAACATCTATGTATCTATGTAGCTATCCATGTATCTATATATCTATCCATGTATCTATCTACCTCTATCTATCTATCTATCTATCAATCTATCTATATCTATCTATATCTATCTATCTATCCACACACACTCAATTGGGTATAGAAATCTACCTTACCCTAAAGGGAAGGAAGAAGGGAAAGTTAATAAGAGAAAGGGCAAGGAAAGAAAAACAGCAAAAACAAAACAACAGGGAAGGTAAAAAAAAAAGGCAGTGGTCAGAAGCAAAGAAAGAAAACTTTAGAGGAAGGACAGGATAAAAAGAAAGAGACAAAGATAAGTAGAAGAAAGTGGAATGCATGGAAATGTACAATTAATAATCAGAATTGTAAATGTGAAGGGGACAAATCCTTCCCTAAAACAGAAGAAAACAATAATATGTTGCTTACAAGAAACATACTTCAGAGTCACACACAAAGTTACAATAAGGAACTAGAGCAGAATCTATTATTTTTCAGCTGACGTTAAAATGATAGGGGTAGTAGTCATGATCTCAAACAAAGCAACAGAAAAATTGACCTAATTAAAAGAGATAATCAGGGAAACTACATTTGCTAAAAGACACCATACATAATTAGTTGATTTTAATACTAAACAGATGTGACAAATGGTATAGCACCTAAATTCTCAAAGGAAAAGAGAATTATAGGAGGAAATAAACAGTAAAACTAGACTGCTGCTATGAACAGCTTTAAGGTTCTGATCATGTAGTATAGTGAACTCTTTATATATTCAGCAGTAAATTAAAGCAAAACATTCACAGAAACCAAAGTACTGCATTCACAATGTTATAACATAACAACTAATCACTAAAGTGTCCACATAATTTTCACTAAAGTGGCCACATAGTTTTAAAGTTTAAAAGATATCATTCAGTAAGTCTTTAACTCAATCATCTTTAAGGAGCAAGCCTCCTTAAGGGACACAAAGTACAAAGGTCAAAGTTCTCTACCCCCAGGTCACGGTAAATCATGATCTTCTCAGTCAGCAGTAAGTAGCCAAGAAGAGGTCTTTTTATCTTGATTTGAGGCTGTCTTTCAGATTCCATGGTTCCTCTTCCATGGTGCCAGCTCCTGCCTCAATCTACTCAACTGTCACCTAGATTCAAAGGTAGGCAACTCTCAGCTCCTTGTTCAACTCCTCATCCAGTTCCTCATCCAGTTCCTGTTCCATATTGAAGCTCATGATGTCCAGTCCACCTCAAGTCCTTCACAGTTTCTGTTTCTGGGAAGACAAAGCTTAACAGAGCCAAAACAGCAGTCATATACATTGCTGGCACCATCATCAATACACTATCTGCCTGTAAAATCAACACAGATCCACATACAAGGTTTGAGAACTCAACACAAATCATCAGTACAGTCCCAGGACCTATGAAACCCTCCTCCAGGAATTCTGTAAACAGACAACAAGAAAATCCTCTTTCAGGGCTTCCAGTAAGGTACCAGGCTTCTGTACAAATTATCACAAACAAAAATCAACACAAACAGAACAGACAAACAGAATGCCTGGCTGCCACAAAATTCCCTTTCTAAATTTTGCTATTTCCTAGCTTGGGCTTCTCCTTATATATCATCATTAGCTCCTCCCTGTTGCATCAGCAAGATCCTCCAACTGTGGAGTTCACAAGTTCTGTTTCTTAATAAATACTTGATATAATCAGGGCAAGACTCAAAGATTCTTGAACACAAACAAGGTGCTAAATCCTTAAGTAGCTGAAACAAGGCACTAAGTACTTTTTTGCTTGCCATTACAAGTGGGGAAACTCAACTTTCTCCTCTCAGAGCTAGATAAACTTAGCCATAAAATAAGTAAGAATGAAGTTAAAGAGATGAGTAATGTATTTTTTAAAAATTAGATATAATAAACCTCTAGAGAAAATTGAATGGAAATCGAAATGAATATACCTATTATTCTCAACTCTTTACTCTACATGACACCTTCACAAAAACTGACTATGTGCATAAAACCTCATAACTAAAGGCAGAAAATCAAAAGTATTAAACACACTCTTTTCAGACTATAATAGAGTAAAAATTTCATTCAATAAAAATTAATGGAAGCATAGACTTAAAGTTAATTGGAAACTAAATAAGGTAATACTAAAGAACAAGTGATTAATAAAAGGGAGAAATAGCAGATATTGATCTATTGATTGATGTTTTGGGCATGCAACTAAAAAACCTAGATAAAGAATAAATTAAAAAACCCCAATTAAATGCCAAAATGGAAATCCTGAAAATCAAAGGAGAGATTAATAAAATAGAAAGTAAAAACAAAACAAAACATTGGACTAATAAATAAGACCAGGAATCGGTTTTATGAAAACACACACACACACACACACACACACACACACACAAATAGATAAACTATTAGTTAATTTGATTTTCAAAATTACCAGTATAAAAATGAAAATCTCATAATTTACCATCAATAAAGATGAAATTAAAACAATTAACATGATTGCCCGATTATATGACAGTTAAATGACAATCTAAACGAAATAGATGAATATTTACCAAAAAAAAAAAATGAAGTGTCCAGATTAACAGGAGAGGAAATGATATGCTTAAACAGTCCTCTCAGAAAAAGAAATTGAACTTTTCTGCCCCCTCCTCACTGTTCACTCTCCACACACTCTTTCCTCCCTTCCCAACCCCCCCATCCCCACTAAGAGCAACTCTGGTTGCATCATGCTCTCATTACTCTCACACTGGGCTCCCTGACAGCAGGGATATCAGTGTCACTCTTTATGAACCCCTCCTTTTGCCCATGGTTATCATCTACCAGGAATTCATCAACCATAAGGAGGGATTCTCTGACAGTTACAAGATTTCAGAGATCAAGAAAGGGCTGTGCCTAGAGATGGAGGGGAAGATGATCAGTAGGACAGAGAGTACCAATGATAATTCACTTATCAGTGGAAATGCCTCTGCTGAAGGTCCTGAGGGTGAAGGAACAGATGCCACTTTGATCACTGGAGTTGACAAAGTAATAAACCATCATCTGTCAGAAACTAGTTTTGTGAAAGAATCTTACAAAAGTACGTAAAAAACTACATGAAATCAATCAAAGGCAGCCTCGAAGAATATAAGCCTTTCATGATCATTGTTGCAGAACAAATCACATATATTGTTGCTAACCTTACAAACTATCAGTTCTTCATAGGTGAAAACAGGAATCTAGATGGCATAGTGGCTTTCTTGGACTTCCATGAGGGTGGTGCAACCCCATATGTGATTTTCTTTAAGGAAGGTTTGCAAATGGAAAAATGTTAGCAAATTCAGCTGATTACTTTGAATCACCTGTTATCATAACTGGCTGCTACTTTTTTGTCATCTACACAACACCAGGACTTGGATAAACTTGGACTGATGCCATCTTGAGCTTTATTCATTGTTTTGACCTTCATTTATTTGGAGGAGAGTCATTGCTTTTAAAAACATGTCATGTGCTTATCTAACTAAGACACATTTAAACCTGTTTAAGAGAATTCCTTTTGTTCTACTTTTTTTTTAAGGTCAAATTACAGTAAGTTGCTATAGTTGTACCTCAAGGATCATTTTAGAGATCGTTGCCTGGTCTTAGGTTACTTTTCAGCACAAGACTTCAGATAGACATTTCTACAGTTGACTGCTTGTGAAAAAGGGAAGAGATGCCCACAAATGTGCCAAGATGAAGTGTACCTTCCTATATCGTCATTTCATCTACAAGCTGAGGTAGAGTTAACTCTGCAACTGATTACATCCAAACTGAATAAAATAAAACCATGTAAAGCAAAAACCAAAAAAACCCCAAACAATTAAATAAGTCGTAAATGACCTCACTGATTAAAAATTACTAGGAAAACTGAAAAGCAGTTGTTAGAAACTGTGCATGGACAAATATCTCGTGTCTTATGCCAAGATAAAGTTAACCTGGATAAATGATTTAGGTATAAACAGGGAGAAATATACCTGTCAGATCTATGAATGGAGGAAGAGTTTCTGACCAAACAGAAGATAGAGAGGATCGTTGGAAGTAAAGTGGGTAATTTAGATTGCAAGAAATTAAAAGTTTTTGTAGATAAAAATGAACATAGCCAAAACTAGAAGGAAAGCAGAAAATTTGGGAAAATATTTTCTAATAAAGGGTTTTTTAATAACTATATAGGGAGCTGAGCCAAATTTATAAAAAGAGACATTCCTCAATTGATAATTGTTTAAAAGATACAAAAAGGAAGTTTTCAGAAGAAGAGATCAAAGGCATTAATAATTAATTAAAAAAATGTTCTAAGGGAGGTGGCTAAGTGGTACAGTGAATAGAGCACTGGCCATGGAGTCAGGAGGACCTGAGTTCAAATCCAGCCTCAGACACTTAACACTAACTAGTCATGTGACCTTGAGTAAGTCACTTAGCCCCAATTGCCCTGCCTTTCTCCCTTCAAAAAGCAAAAAAAAAAAACCCCACAAAAAACAAAAACCAAACCATAAAACCCCACAAAAAATGTTCTGTCTTTGTTCATTAGAGAAATGCAAGTTAAAACATTTTTGCAATACCGCCTCACACCTATCAATTAGCTACCATGACAGAAAAGAAAAATGACAAATGCTGGAGATGAAATGGAAAAAAAAAAATTGGGACATTAACATGTTGTTTAAGTTGTGAACTAGTTCAACCACTTTGGAACTATACCCAAAGGCTATAAAACTGTGCATAACCTTTGACCCAGCAGTACCAAACTAGGTCTATATCCCAAAGAAATTTTTAAAAAATTAAAAAAAAAATTAAAAAGTTTAAAATTATTTTTTAAAAAAGGAAAAGGGCTTATACATGCAAGAATATTTATAGCAGTGCTTTTTTTGTGGTGGCAAAGATTTGGAAATTGAGGCAATGTACATTAATTGGGGAAAAGCTGAACGAGTTGTGGAATACAATTATGATGAAACACTATTGTGCTATTAGAAATGATGAATAAAGTGAGCAGAACAGGGAGAATAGCCTTTTCTACCTCCAGAGAGAGAACTGATAAACTCTGAATGAAAACTGAAGCATTTTTTTTTCTCTAATTTTCGTGTGTGTGTGTGTGTGTGTGTGTGTGTGTGTGTGTGTGTGTGTGTGTGTATGTATGTAAGACTCAGATTGCCACTAGTTAGGAAACAGGTACAAAGTAAACATATTTTGTGAATGTGACATGCTTTAGGAATAAATGTCTAAAGGAAGGGCTCAATCTTTAGGAAGACTCAATCAAAAGGAAGAAAATGACTAAAGGTTAAGGACTAGAAGAAAAATCAAAGATGAGATAGTAGAAAAGGCAAAGAGGTAAATAAGGAAAAAAATAAGTCATAAAACAAACCGGTAAGTAAAATAACAGGTGTCCCCAAAATGCTAGTATCTTTCAGGCTTTAAAAGCTTAAACTTTTGGTAAAGTAAATTAATAAACTGAAGGTAACAGAAACAAATAAGTGATTAGTGAGGCAAGAAAAAGGAAGTTGGGTATAGTTCCCAGGTTTTTTTCAAAGGTGCTAAAAGGTTATACAGGTCTCAATGAGGTGAGGTGTAAACACTCACAAAGAGTTCTAGAAAGAAAGATGAGAATCTCAGATGGTATAAGGAGCAGGGATTTCCTCCCCCCCCTATAGTTTGTACTAAGCAGACAATATTTATATTTCTACTACAGTTTATGTATTATATCACAAGAAAATAAGGTGAAATGTTGAAGAAATGTCTCTCTACACTCCAAGCTATCAAGGATAATGAGATAGTACCACTCCCCCCCAAATTAAAAGAAAACAAAACAATAACCTAGGAGAGAGAAAGTAGAGATATAGTGATGCCTGGTGAGAGGTCATCCTGTAACGGTCAAAGAAAGAAAAGAAAGTGTTTACCACAGGACCAAGGATATTGACAGCTATTTCATCTGCATAATTTCTTAACAATAATAAAAGTTCTATTTTGTTGAGTGAATGAGTGAAATGATAAGTGAAAACATGTATTAAGCACTTAAGTCTTACATGCTGGTTTGTGTTGGTGATAAGAATTCAAAAGTGAGACAGTGCAGTGAGTAAGAACTTATGATTGCGGGGACATGAGTATAGAATAAATGTTGTGGAAGGGGTACAAAACATCTTGGGTGACAATCATGATTCAAGAGGATCTTAACAATTTAGACCCTTGGGCTATATCCAATATAATTAAATTTATTAAAGATAAAGGTAAAATCTCATATTTGAATTCAAGAAACATATACTATAGAATGGGGAGATATAAAGTGTAGGATGGGGGAAAAATGATCAGAAAATCTATGTGAAAAAGATCTGAGAGTTTTAGGGGACTAAAAAGTCAATATCAGCGAATAGTGAGAAATATCCTAAGCCTCAAAAGGAACTTATCTGATCTTCTGCAGCATGAAGATAGATTATAGCTTTCAGAAAAAAGAACTGATAGCCTTTATTTGTATTATCTAATTCTGGAGGCAAGTAGGATGTTGAAATGTCCCAAATTCATGTCATATGAAATTATTTGAAGATACTGAGGATGTTTACTTCAAGAAAACTCAACATTGGACAGAGTGAGTGAGGATGTTATAGTGCTCTTCTAGTGTTTGAATGTTTATCATGTTGAAGAAGGATAAATTGTTCAGTCATATCTGAATCTTTTTTACCTCATTGACCATTCTATCCTCCACTATCTCTCAAAGCCGAATTCATGTTCATCGTTTCCATGGCACTATCTATCCATCTCACCCTCTGCCACCCCCTTTTCCCTTTGCTTTCAATCTTTCCCAAGAACAGGGTCCTTCCCAGTGAATCACTTCTTCTCATTACATGGTCAAAGTATTTAAGCTTCAGCTTCAATGTTTGACCTTCCAGTGAGTAGCCTGAATTAATTTCTTTAAGTGTTGACTAATTTGATGTCTTTGCTGTCCCACACATTCTCAAAAGTCTTCTCCAGAAACACAATTCTGTAGCACTCAGTTTTCCTCATACTCCAACTCTTACTACTGGATAAAACATAACTTTGACTATACAGACCTTTGTTGGCCAGGTGATAGCTCTGTTTTTTTAGTACACTGTCCAGATTTGTCATAGTTTTCCTTCCAAGTAATAAGTGTCTCTTAATTTCACAGTTGTAGTCACCATCTGTAGCAATCTTTGATATTGCTTCCATTTGTTCCATTTGGCCTCAAAGGACAGAACCACCAGCAAGGGGCGGAAGTTGCAAAGAGGTAAATTTATGCTTAGTGTCTGGAGGAAAAACAACAACAATTTCATAACAATTGGAGCTATTTATATGGGAAAT
>JAQQSU010003085.1:0-14470 GCA_028627135.1 Pseudochirops cupreus | reverse complement strand
TTTCCTTGAGAATTTCTTGAAAGATGCTTTCTAAGTTCTGTTTTTGATCATGGCTTTCTGTTAGTGCAATAATTTTTAAGTTGTCTCTCCTGGATCTGTTTTCCAGGTCACTGGTTTTTTCAAGGAGATATTTCACATTGCCCTCTATTTTTTCATTTGTTTGGATCTCTTTGATAGTATCTTGATTTTTCATGAAGTCATTTGCTTCCAGTTGCTCCAGTCTAATTTTGACGGAATCATTCTCTTCAGAGTGCTTTTGAGATTCTTTCTCCATCTGGCAAAGTCTTTTTAAGGCATTCTTCTCCTCACTGGCTTTTTGGGCCTCTTTTGTGATTTGAGTTAATCTATTTTTTAGGATGTTGATTTCTTCAGTCACATTGCTCACTCTCTTTTCATGATTTTCTTGCAACATTCTTATTTCTCTTCCCAATTTTTCTTCGACTTCTCATATTTGATTTTCAAACTCCTTCTTCAGCTCATCTCCAGCTTTAAGGCAACCTTCATGTTTATTGGAAGCCCCTGGTGGGGGCGCTCTGGCTGCACTCTCCTCCTATCTCTCTCAGCCATGATCCTTCTTTTCCCCAAGGAAGGAATCTAGGGTTTGGTTGCTGTTCTTACTTTCTTTCTTATGCTTATTCTTACTCATGGTTGGTCAGTCCGTGATTTTTTTTTTAAATCTCTGTGGGGCTCTGCTTCCAGAAGGGAAAGCTCTGTCCCAAATCGCTGGGATCCTCCCGGCTGCTGTAGCCCTTCAGAGGGTGCTGGGTCCCTTTCCTACTTACTTCTGGCTCACTGGATAACGAAGACTCACAGGACTGAGCCCCAAGACTGCGATCTGGATCCAGGCCCCTCAACGTGAGAGCACTTGGCCTCTGAACGATCGCTTGGTCCCCCTGCTGTCTGCAGGCCGAGGGCGTGGAAGCTGCAACACGGAGGCGGGTGCAAAACCTCTGCCTTTTGCTTTCCAGCCCTTGAGGCCTTTTGGCTGGACTCCTTTTCTTTCTGGATTTCGCAAGCTCCACTGATCTAGTTCTGAGCTGTAGCTGCTGCTAATCTGCTCACCAGAGGCTCCTCAGCTTCTCCCGTCCAGCCATCCCCTGGTCTCAGCCAGGGCTTCAGGCAAGGCTGTTTTCCTCATAGCCGAGCTGACTTTAGTGGAAAGTATATTTGTGTGCATTTTGGAGTTCTAGGATTATTTTAGAGTCATATTTTATGGGTATTTTGGGGTGGCTATATGAGAGCTGTGATATGTTGCTGCTCCTATGCCACCATCTTGGCTCTGCCCCCCTATTCTTAATCTTTTAAAAATCATTTTGAGGAGTGCTGTGTTTTTATATAGATTGAGGCAGCCAGACCACTCAGTGGTTAAAGCACTGGACCTAGAGTCAATAAGTCCTGAGATCAAATCTTGCCACTGGCACTTGCTAGTTGTGTTACCTTAGGCATTGTAATGCCAAAGAAAGGCAACTTCCAAGGTTCAGATTACCAGCACAGTAAACCCCATTTATTCAGCAAACATTCACAGAACAGAGAAAGTTAAAAAGCCAGTGTAACTTGTTCCTTTAGCAAGTAAGTTCTCAATCCAGTCCAGGTACTACTCCACCCCCAGACAGTACATTCATTTAGTCAGTCAAAAGTCTCTTCTCAAATGGAGATTAGTCTCCAACCATAAACAAAGTACATTCATTTGCTCAATCACAGAGCAAAAAAAAAAAAACAACCTCAAAGGCTTCCCACCCCTTAATCTCTAAAGGGGCAGGAAAACACAAAAGGCATTCCACCCTTAAGTTACAACAAAGTTAAACTCAGCATTGAATACCCAAGGGAAGGGCCTTCTTTCCTCTCCACTTGAGGCAAGCCCTCAGCAATCTCAGTTCCTGGGGAGAAAAGGCTCAACAAAGCCCTATCCAGTGTCCTCATCAAGTCACTCTTTGCCTGTAGAACAGTCTCAGAACCCCTGAAAACATCAGCAAGGCTCTCTTCCAGGATTTCTGTGCAGGTACCACAAGAAAATCCTCCTTCAGGGCTTCTGAACCAACAGCCAGGTTCCAAGACCTCTACAACAGCAGCACTGTCCTTCACCATCCAGTGAATCTGGCAAAACAACATCAAAACAGACAGACAAAATGGCGACATCACAGCCCTGCCTCCTCAGTCCTTGGCAGTTCCAGGTTCCAGTTCCCAAAAGTCCTGTGCAGTTCCAATGGACTCTCAGCAGTCTTTCTCTCAGCAACTCAGTTTCCATGATACTGGATACTGCCCTCCCACAATCCTTCTGGCCTTCTCTAGGCTTGGGCTCTCTCCCACCCAATTCACGGCTTCTCCCAGTTCAGCCCTGTCTCTTCACGTCAACAAGTCCATCCCACAAGTGGGATTCACAAGCTCTGGGTTTTAACACTCAACCCAAAAACCAAGCCAATACAGGGGCATCTCCAAATTCCAATACCAATACAGGAACTAGGTGTGTTACCTTTAAACTATTCCCTGCTTCACTTTCTTCATAAATGGAGATAATATTAATATGAAATTCAAGGAATTGATGTCAGGATAAAAAAATAAAGTGCTTTCCAAATTTGAAAGCATTAAAGAAATGCTAGCTATTATTATTATTATTATTATTATTATTATTATTATCATTATTATCATTATTATCATTATTATTACTGCTAGGCTCCCTTCCTTTTCATATTTTCTTCATCCATTCCCTTCAAATTCTTGACCTTTTGTTCCTCTAGATGAAATTCTTTATCTTCTTATAATGTCATTGATATGGAATTTAATTAGTAAAATAATTTATGCAGTAGTGCCATTTTATGATATTTACTGGGCATAACTATGAACAATTAATGTTTCTACAATTATTTAGGTATATATGTATATATGTGTGTGTGTGTGTGTATATATATATATATATATATATATATATATATATATATATATATATATATATACATATTCCTCTTTTTCCTATGTGATCTGGTATATGGGATGTTTAAGGAAGAGTATCACCTCTGGTGTGAAAGTTTATTGAACCCTTTTCATAACTGCTCTTCAACCTTTGATGCCTGCCCAGCACTTAACTCTCATCTGTGGCTCCTAGAAACTGTAGCATATGGAGCAGTCAAACCCCAGTAAACAGTCTTGACAGGCAGTCTAAACCAGGTTAAGAGTAATTGACAGGTGTCAATCCCTTTGGTGAGTTAAAGGGATGTCTACCCCAAGTATGTGAAGAATGAGCAGCTCAGAACAGTTAGTCCCAATGGTCATGATGGCAGGTAAAGAAGGAATTTTGCTAGACATGGAAGATGCCAAGATCATTCACTGTATTGCAAGCCTCTGCCACTCAACTTAACTTTTGTCTTGCCACTGCATTCTGATGAACCTGGAAGAAAGAGTAAGGCTGAGGACTTTATGCAACTCTGATCCAATTTAATCCAATTCACATTCAAGTCAAGACCATCCTGTGGTGTCATTGGTCCTCTTTGAAAATGAAGGCCAAACAGCAATGTGATCTTCTAGATAGACTCCAAATTATTTTATGTGTTTTGTTATTATATTAAATGGAACTTTTCTTTCTATCTCTTCTTGCTCATTTTTTTAAATATAGAGAAATACTAATGACTTTTATGGGTATTTTTATGTCCTGCAACTTTGCTGGAATTATTTGTTTCAGTTGAATCTAGCTGACTTCCTAGGTTCTCTAATTAAAACATATTACTGCAAAAAGCGATAATTTTGAGTCATCTTTGACAATGTTTATTTCCTTAATTTATTTTACAATTGCTGAGATTGTGACAGCTAACATTTCTAGCATTACATAAAATAGTAGTGATACCAATCAATATCTTTGCTTTACCCTTGATCTTATTGGAAAGGACTCTATTTTATCCCTATTACATGTAATGCAGATTCTTGGTTATAAATAGGCTCTACTTGTCATATAACAGGAACGTATACCTACTGGTATAATTTATAATTTTATATTTTAATAAAAGTGGGTGTTTCATCTTAAGCTTTTTTCATCACTTAATATAATCTTATTTGTTTTTATTATTTTATTTGATCTTTATTATTTTTATTATCAGTGTGGTTCATTTTGTGGATAGTTTCCAAAATATTAAAGTAACCTTGCATTTATAATTTAAATTCCACATAATCTATACAATCTGGTCTAAATATTTACATTTTGTGGATATTTTATTTACATTTTTGAATTAGAATTCATTAGGGATATTGGCATATAGTTTTATTTCTTTGTTTTTTCTCTTTCTGATTCTGGTATTAACATTTCTTTTTATTATGGAAACTATTTGGTAGAACTTCTTGTGCTCATTTAAAAATTATATAATGCTCAAATTAAATATTTATTGAATATTTAGAAGAATTGACTGGTAAATCAATCTTGTACTATACAGCATTTTTCTCCCTTTAGCACCTTCTTTATGGCATGCTCAATTTCTTTTTCTATTGTGGCATCATTAAATAATCTATGGTGTAAATCCAGGCATTTTGTATTTTGTTTTGAATATTGATCCATTTAGGTTGTTAGGTTTATTAGCCTATACTTTGGCAAATTATTTCCTAATAATTTCCTTTGTTCCTTCTCTTTTAGTTTTGAATTTTCCTTTACTTTTTTTTTCTGATTATTTGATTTTCCTCCTCATTTAATTAAGTAATGACTTTTCTACTTTCTTGGTTTTAAAAAAAGTTAAATTTATTAATTCATCTTTGCTTTCAATTTTGTTACTCTCTGATTTAATCTTAAACATTTCTACTTTTGTGTTTAATTGAGGCTTCTTTCATATTGTGGTTTTCTGTTTTCTTTCAACTATAATACCAATTCATTGATATTCCTCTTATTTTATATCTTTTCTTTTTTTCTGATGATCATTGGTATGCAATAAGTGTACATTTTCCCCCTACGTACTATTTTTGCTGCATCCTACAAATTTTGGTATGTTGTCTCATTGTTCACAGTATCTTTAGTGAAATTATCTTTTTCTTCCTATAATTTTTTTTATTCACCAGTTTTTAGAATTGTTATTAAATCATCAGTTAATTGTAATGCTTCCTTTACTGGATCTTTATTAAGCACATTTTTAATTTGCATATTGGTTTGCAAGGGATGTGTTTAATATTAGTGCCTGTTACATTTTTTTTTTTTGGTGAGATTTTTATACCCTCTTTTATGTTTGGTTTTTGTAAAAGTGTTACACACAGATGAAAAATATGTGTACTCTTTTCTATTCCTGTTTAGTAATTTCCAGAGAGGTATTATAATTAACTTCTAAAATTTCACTTAGATTTTTAATTTCTTTGTCTTTTGTTAGATTAAGGTCTACTATTAAAGTTTTACTATTTCTGCTTGTAAATCAATTTAGCTTAAGTATTTAATATTAAGTATTTAGATGTTATACCATTCAGCACATACATTTTAAGTATTGATAACAGTTTAGTTTCTATATTAAGTGTCACAATTATATGTAGATTCATCCTTCCTTTGACCAGTTGAAAGTAAATTTCAAGTGTCTCCTGTTCCCTACCTTTTCTTCTGTGTTTGTATTTGTCTTCTACTCTGCTGTTGGCAGTACAGAGGAGATCAATCATCTCACTTTGAATATCATAAAATAGAGAAAAATGTTTGTCAATCTTTTTGAGCATTGTAGTGAAGAAGACTGAGGCCAAATTGAAAAGGGATTCTTATAAATGGTCAGATAACTCTACTTTCTCCATTTGCAAGTGACATTGTGTTGATTGTTAAAAGTCCTGGCACATAATAGGCCTAAAAACTTCAAGCTCAAAAACATTCTAGCTAATAACAAATATTTATTGGATTTTTTTTTTATATAGAGAACACCAAGGTAATCACTGAGAGTGCTCTAAAGATAAGGGAAAAATTCAATTCCTATTTTAAAGACCCTTACAATATAGTTTGCCTTTTCTCCCATTAGGTGTTGATTCCTTTACTTATTCAACAGGCATTTTTATGTGCCTGTGAGTGTGAGACACACTGTTCTAAATGCAAGATTAGATAAAAAGTCTTTTTTTTTTCTTTTAGACATGATTTTGCCCTCATTAAGCTTATAGTATGGTAAGGACATAAGAGGGATGATAAGCAAATCATTTTTAAAGTTCATTAGAGAGTTACAAATCAAAGGGCTGTGTGATATCTAAGTGGAACAGCTTCTTCCCAACCCACTGTAGTTTGGAGGGAAGGATTTGTTATAATTTGTCTCCCAGATGCCCTCAATATCTTTGCATTATCACTGAACAAAACCTTCTCTCCTAAAAGATAATTTTAATTTGAGGAATGGAAATGTAATTTTCAGGTTTTTAAAAATGTGTTTAATGTTCTTTCTCCCATAAAATTTCCAATATCCATTTCTAATTGGATACATAGAGACTCAAAACTCAGACAACAATAAGACAGTAAAAAATTGACTGACTAATTCCTCATTTGCCTCCACTTTTAATAACTTGTTTTTTTGTTCAATGAATGTTAATATTTCTTCATGATAAGAAAATAATATTGTATTGAATTCATTTTCTACAGAGGGAGAATGTGTGTGGGTGAAGGGTTAACATCTAAAAGTTAATTAACTTGGACTCAAATCTTATAAATAAGGTTTTTACTTGATTAAGAATTATCTGAATTGAAATATTTCAATACTTTAAAATTCTTGTTATACTTGAAGTAGTTTCATTTCTGTAGCATTTTTTTAAACTCTGAACATTTTGGCTTTTGTCCACATTTAATAGACTTTCATATTTAGACTTCATTTTGGATAAATAAAATTATCAGTCTATTCATTTGGTCAGACAAGTGGTCTAATATCATCAAATTACCTTTCTAAAACCTTTCCTCTATCTGGTAGCATGAAGGGACAGAATAGAGATGAACTGTTAGTGTTGGAATTTTTTTTTTCCCTATATGAATTCCTCTCTGAGTTATCCTCACAATATTATAATGTCATTAGGGGATTGACTTTGTCCTCTGACCTTTACGATTGATTGTTTGTAAATTTGATTGTAAATATCTAAATAATATGGCTTCCTTTGTACTTTAGCTAACAAAGTACTTCCTAGAATTAAGTTGATGTTATGAACAAATGCTTCTATGACTTTTTAAAAGATAGTTTAATATAACAATGATCAAAAACAAAAACAAATTTAAAAAATGACCTAACTTGAAATTTTTTGTTTCAGTATACTGAACTTCTGGTAGTAATAGTTAATGGAATTTTTAAAAATAACAACATGTATAAAAATAAGTCACTATTTAAATTTCTCATGAGCTAGAAGAAAAGTAGTAGTCACTGGCAATATAATCAAATTTGTTCATTCAAACAAGCAAACAAGCATTGACTTGGATTGAGTTTTCATTAGTAAATTGACTGAATTACCTATTTATTTGTAAGTTGAATCTGGAAACATTAAACAAGGTATACTCCCCTTTCTGTTTCCTTGCATGCTGTGAAGATTAGAGCTTCATATACAGTAAATGATTGGAGGGAGGGTGAGGATGATGAAAGAAGAGGAAAAGAACTCCTTTTAGTAGAAGAAACAATACCAAGCAAAACAGATATAGAACAACAGTGCTGGCTACAAGAAATTAAAAAAAAAAAACTGTTAGAATTCCCAGAAAGTATAGGCATGGGTTGAATGGAGAATTAACTGTTTGTTTTCTTATAATCTATTTAATAATGAAATGTCACAGACATTTGTCAGAACAGTGCATCTCATGTGTTGTTGAACCTGTGGTTTGACTTCACATTGAAAGACATGTTTTATTTGGATGACAAAGCAACTCCTGACTGGTAGCGGGAGAAAGGAGGTTTTGTCAAAGATGATTGATCCCTGATAGGAGATTAGCCTCAGGAGTCAGGAGGGTGAATTCTAGTGCAGTCATAAGATCTTCCCCTGATCTTTTTAGGCCTTTCTGCTTTGGAATTCATTTCTAGAAATTTCTCACATGTAGTCTTCAAGCCAGGGGCAAGGAGATTTCTCTTCCCCGTACCACCTCCAGAAGCAAAAACAGATATAAACGAGTGTAATGGAAAACATGTGATTGCCTAGGGAGACCTGACTCTGGACTTCAGTCCCTATCTGTCTTTTTTTTTTCTTCCTGTTTCCTTCCATCAGTATAGATCAACAATTAGAATTCCAACAAATGGATAGCTTCACCTTTAATGACAACCATCTGAATTGGGTTCCTGAATTTGGGGTTTAGGCACCAGTTAATAAATTAAAATGTAAGCTCTTTGAGGACAAGGGCTAATTTTGCATCTTTCTTTTTGTAGCCTTAGTGCTTAGCACAGTTTCTGGTCATTAATGAATGCTGTTTGATGTAACCAAAGGACAGGAAGATGCTTTGTGTAATGTCATGTTTCTTATAAATGACCTCCTCCAGATCTAAAGAAAACCATGCCCTGACTAGCCTTGAAGTCTGAACCTTATGAGTTACTCAAATAGTCCTTTTTGAGGTGACTATGAAATATCTGAATAGTCCTCCAACAAAAGTCCTTAACCTTTCACAGGGAGTATAAAGAATATTATGGGGTATTTGAGATATTTTTCTATGTTCTGTATTTCTTTATGTTCCTTTGAACCTTTTTATGTTATGAATTTTTTGCGGTATAGGAAATAAATAACTTCCCTATACCTATACCCATTTTGCATCTGGAATACTTTTTCTTGAAGGAATTCTGTTATTTACATTTTGAGTTCACCCTAGACATGAGCCATATCTAAGCTTTGTTTTGCAGATTTGCCTGAGGTACACTGGGGTGACAGCAGAGAAAGTGAGAAAAAATCTGACCCCTCTTAGAATTAGGTCTCATCAGGTTGAATCTGGGTCTTTAGGAGCCCAGAGCTGCCCTTTTGGAGGGTCATACAACATATGATTGTACACAAGAAGAAAATTAATGCCTACTTAGGTGGCAAAATGAACACTACAAAATTTACTTTTTTTCAACTTAAACATCATCAAAGTAACACTGGGCACATAAAAATTGATCCCCAATTAAACTCATCTGTGAAGAATATTTGTCAATAATGTCTGAAAGTGAAAGTATTTGCAGATCCTATACTTGATTGCAAGCTACCATGGGGGGACAGGGGGAGGGAGGGAAGAAAATTTGAATCTCAAGGGATTGTGGAACTGAATCTCATAAAATAAAAGTAAATTAACAAAACAATTTTAAAAAAAGAATATTTTTCAAGTTCTTTGTTTTATATGGGACTAGACTTGAGAACTCTGTGCAAAGGTGGTTCATGCCTTCTAGTCATTTCATTTCTAAAACAAATAACGATTATCCTCTTTGTTACTATAGCACTTTTTTTTTCCTCCTAAAATATGCTCATGCCTTTTATCGATCTCACTCAAAATCACAAGAGACTTGAGAGGTGGGTAGTATGTTATTTTTGTAACACATCTTCACTCTCTGTTGCAACATGGAGAGAGAGCATGCCAGGTATGATAGAGGAGGCTAAGGTATATGGTTTAAAGGCACTTAATCTATAATAAGGGGGTAGGGAAAGAAAGAAGAATAGTCAAATGGAGAACAGTGTAGATTTTGAACCAAATAAGAAATGAGTGGATGAACGTCAATTAATTTCACACATAACATTACTTGGATTTATGATATTCAGGCAGAAACCATATGAGCATAATATAGGAATTATGAGGACAAATAAAAACCGAGGGGCACTTCACGTTCTTAACAAGGGGTAGGAGAACTGAAAAGGTTTATATAACATTGGGTTCCTGGTTTATATTCGTACATGGTGTCTAATTTCAGATATTACAGTTTATGTGAGTGTGGGCCAAAATGATCTCTTTTATTTAGCTCTCCATGGGATTTAAGTTGCAAAAGAAACTTCTTGGTTAGGTCTCAGCCCAGGAGGAGAACCACGGTGAGAGAGAGAGAGGACACAGTGAGGAGAGAAGTATGGCTATTAGACCAAAAGGGATTTGAACCTTTGAGTTATGTGTGGTTGACATATCAAAGGCAATATTATGGTCTGTCTATTGCATATTGAATAAGGATTGGGCTAGGGATTGGGCCTGTGATATCATTAATATAGGGGACCCCTGTGTGAGAAAAGCCACACTCACAATTTCTGTTGGCACCTTCTCTGCAAATTAAAGTCTTCATAAGTTGCCTAGAGCACTGAGAGGTTAAATCACGTGGCCATCATCACAGAACCAGAGTACATCAATGCCAGGACTTGACATCAAGTTTTTCTGGCTATGAGGCCAGATCTCTATACACTATACTTACAGTAATACCTCCCTTACTATATATTGAATAATGCTGCTTTTTTACAATCATGAAATGTTATTAAATACATTAAAATAATGTCCTTTTTGAAAAAAGGGAATATAATGAATATTGCACACAGTCAATAACATAATAAAGGAGAGGAGGTATGACAAAATAGGGGAATGAGTGCTGATCTGAGAGGTTAATCCTCACTAATCCTACCCTAGTTTAAGAATCTGGGTCATTTTTCATAAAAAGGCAGAGTTGAGGCATCAGGGTCAGTTCATTATCTGAAAGAGGCATAAGGAACAGATGGATATTGGATATTTTGTTGTCTTGATTTTTGGGGGGTTGGGGGAGACAAGGAAAGAGGGCTCCATTTATTTTTTTTCCTTTGCTTTTTTTTTTTGGAGGGGGGAAGACAGGGCAATTGAGGTTAAGTGACTTGCCCAAGATCACACAGCTAGTAATTGTTAAGTGTCTGAGGCTGGATTTGAACTTAAGTCCTCCTGACTCCAGGGCTGGTGCTATATTCATTGTGCCAGCTAGCCACCCCTAGAGGGCTCCATTTAAGTATACACCCTGGCCTATACCACTCAAGAAGACTAGGCACTGGTCATGTGCCATTTATGCTTTTTTGTTTGTTTGCTTTTTGGAGGTGGGAGGGCAGGGCAATTGGGGTTAAATGACATGCCCAAGGTCATACAGCTAGTAATTGTTAAGTGTCTGAGGCTGGATTTTAACTTGGGTCCCCCTGACTCCAGAGTCAGTGCTCTATTCACTATGCCACCTAGCTGCCCCTGTTTGTTTCTTTATTTTTTTAAAGGGGGAGAAAATTGTACAACCAAGATGTTAGGCGACTTTCTTAAAAATATATATGTCCTTAATATGATGTAAAAAATGTAATCCAAATTTAGAACCCTGCCCTATTGACTTCTAATCAAGAGTAATACTATAATAATTATGATAAGAACTTGCTTTTCTCTAGTCCTTTAAAATTTGCAAAGCACTTTCCTCACAATGATCCTTTGAAGTTAGTATGTCTAGCTCATTATTCCTTCTGTTAATTTCCAGTGATATAGACAGTGTTATTTTTATCATTGTCATAAAGTATGATGTATCATAAATTGTGCAGGACGTGGAATCAGGAGTACAGGGTCGAAATCTTGCCTCTGACATTAGTAAGTCAGTCAGTTCACAAATATCTATAAAATTCTGACTATCCACCAGGTACTACTGTAAGTGTGGGCATACAAAAACTTGCAAAGTACTTAATCACTCTATGTGTCTATCAGAGACTCTCAGTCTCTTGGAGTCTCTCTAATCTGTATAAGGGGATTAATAACACGTGCATCAACTACAGGGTAGTTGCAAGGAAAGTATATTATAAATCTTAAAGTATCATACAAATGTTAGTTCTAATTTAATTTTGGTAGGCCCTTTCCTGTCCAAAAACAACACTTAAACTTCATATTCTCCCATAATTCATCCAAGTATTTAAATAATTAATATTTAGTTAAAGTCTATATGAGAATATGTAGCCTCAGGATCCAAGGACTTTCTAATCATCCAAGATGGTACCTTGTTCTTCATTGTAAATACAAAATGTTTCTGGCTTGTGTTTTAATTCTTGTAATTTAGTTTTCATATGGAAAAATAATAAACCATGATTTAAATTTTATTTTAAATACAAAGTTGAATAGTTGAATACTTAACTTGCACTTTACCCAAATATTGTGTTTCACAAACATCAACATCCTAGTCATTAAAATAGAATAATTTTTCATATTCACCCTGGCAGTAACCAAGTGTCATTTTCTCTGCCATTCTATTATACAACTCTAATCTCTTTTCAGCACAACCCTTCAGCACTGTTAGCCTCAAGAAGAATAAATTGAAAAATCAAAGAATGAGTTTTAAATGCATGCATTACTACACTGAAAAACACATTTTAGAAAGGAAGATTCCTCCTACTCTTCTATCTCCAGTGATGATGGTGTAGGGTGGTGATGCTGGCTATCTTGAATACCTATGAAGGACAGAGATTAAAGTCTATATTCAGATCAAGGATGAGCCTGTATCAGGTGACTGATATTTCCACCTAGCATCTTTTAGGCATTCCATTGTGTTAACTTACCTCTAAAATGAACAACTTGGAAAGCAAGGTGAAACAAAGTAAGTTGATCTCAACTGACAATTTGATTTTCCTTGATTTCTGTCTCATGTGTTCTCTTCCTCTCTGTCTGTCTCTCTGTCTCTCTCTGTGTCTCTGTCTCTTTCTTTCTGTCTCTCTGTCTCTATCTCTCTCTGTCTCTCTGTCTCTGTCTCTCTGTCTCTCTGTCTCTCTGTCTCTCTCTGTCTCTCTGTCTCTCTGTCTCTGTCCCTATCTCTGTCTCTCTCTCAACCCCTCCCCTTATTCTGTCTGATACATAAATTAGTTCTCACTCCCAGGTGGAACCAAAAAGCCTTGTACACAAGGAAGTATAGCCTAGTACCAGTATGTAACGATCTTATAAGTAATCACATCCATACCTATTTGTTTTCAGAATAATCTGTCAAGCACTGAAAGCATAAAATTATCTGTGCTTCTATTCCATGTGCTAATGACTCATTTTTTAAAATATTTTACCAGATAAAAATATTTCATTAAATGTAGAACTATTCTTCCCATTCTTCCCATTAATGGTGAATTTTTTTTTTATTACCATAGTGTCTTCTTTAGTTTATATGTAAACATTTTCAATCAAAACATAAACGGTCCCTTAATCTATTTTAGTGTTTACTCAGAGGCAAAATATTAGTAGAATTAGATATTTCAAATTACAACCATATAATTTCATTTAGGTAATAGTAGTAATTTTTATTAAGATTTTTGGTTTTTGCTATCTAAGAAGTTAGTAAAACTTGTCAGTGGTTCAATCGCAACAATATTCTACTCTGCTGCAGATGAGCATTTATTTATGGTGATAGTCCACAACAAAATTACGAACAACATATTTAAATTTCAACTTCACATTAGAAGCTTCGTGATACCACAAGTCAGTGTGATACCTCTAAAGATGGAGAACAAAGCCCCTCTTTACTCAGGTAGATGTTCTTTTTCAGTGGAGCAGATCAAAACAATCAAAGATCTGGTAGCCAGCCTCTTGGTGAGGACTATCTGCAATTAGCATGGTTAGATCTTGAACAGACACACATTTTATTTTATCATCAGGCTCCCATTTAAAACTTGCCTTAATTAGGAGGACCAGCAAGGCTCATGTCTCAAGAATGAATAGTCATATCAACACAAGAAGAATTTGTTGGAAGACTTTCTTAATAATTGAATAATTTATCCATGTATTATCTAGATAAAATCGCATGTATTCTAACACTGGTTGTTATAAATGATGAATTTTCAGACAAAGTGAAGAAAATAGATCTAACAATGACCAAGTCAAGGTATTTCCCATGCTGAAATAAATAAACAATTTATGACTAAGAGAAAATGTTACCTGGACATAGACTGGTATATTTTACCTAAATCCCATTTTATTGCTTAAGGCAAGGGAGAAAAGGAGTTTTAGGGACAGATAGAAGTTCAGCAGATTATTATATCCTTAGCCCTCCTTGCAGAGGCAAGCAAAATCATACCTAACCAAGCCAATGAGAAGCAGAGACCATTTGAAAGCATAGATCAATATCCAATGCTGCTTTCCAGATGAAACGAGTGAGAAAGGACTTCCTGCCAATATAGCTACCTGAATAAAAGGCAGAATTTTCCACTCCTACCTTAAAGTTTACTCCAGAATAAATAAGGGTGAAGAAAACCAATTAGAAACTATAGTGAATGACTTATCCTGCCCTTCTGCACCCCCCACCAACCCATCCTTTACCCATTGGTGATTTTATTGTACAGGCTCCATTTTTTGGAAGGGCCCGTCCTTTTTTTTTTTCAATAACACTTCATGAGCTTTTTCCCCCTTTATCCTACCCATCATTACCTTTCCCAAAACCAGGCCTCTGTATTACTTTCTACCCATCCACATACAATGCCACCTCCATTTGGAATATCATCCTCAGATCTTACTTACCCTTCCCACTTCTAGTGGTAGCAGGTAAACAGACAGGAACTGACCGTCTCTGTTTGTCGCTCTGCCTGTGTGTCTCTGTCTTTGTATCTCTCTCTCTCTCTCTCTCTCTCTCTCTCTCTCTCTCTCTCTCTC
>JAQQSU010003084.1:0-14470 GCA_028627135.1 Pseudochirops cupreus | reverse complement strand
AAAGAAAGAAAGAAAGAAAGAAAAAAGAAAGATCACTATACCAAAGCAATGAGAAATTATCTGAAAGAAATCATGCTCCACTAACTTAATTTACTTTGTTGACAGAATTATTTGAACACTATAGATGCTGCACACCTACATTTCAGAAAAGTATTTGATAAAGTCTTGACAGACAAGATATGTGAAGCAGTAATGATTATATTTATGTCAATCCTAGAGGGAGGTCTCTAGTGAAATAGCTAACTGTTCTGTTCTTGTCAATATTCTGTTTAGCACTTTTATCAGTGACATGCATGGAAACATATATAACATGCTGACCAACTTATGAATTATATGTTAGATGATAAAAATCAGGATCTAAATAGATCTTACAAATCTTAGAAATGGCAGGAGCAGAACAGAGGTCTGTATACAGCATTTATTCATCTAACCAAGGCCTCTGATACTGTCAGTTGTGAGAACTTGTCCCAGAGAAGTTCATCAGCATCATTTTGTGATTGCTTGCTTGTGTTGTTTCTGGGTAATTGACAACGTGTTCTTATTTTCCCAATCACTCATGGAGTAAAGTAAGGCTGTGTGTTTGCACCCATGCTTTTTCAGCATGATGTTTCCAGCAATGTTGTCAGATGCCTTAAATGAGGATGAAAAAAGCACGAGTGTCAGTCATTGTACTGACAGTAAATTATTTAACTTGAAAAGGCTATAAGCCATGACTAAAATGGAGGAAGAGCTAACGCACTACTTTTTGTTCACTGACGATTATGTACTCAGTGAAGCCTCTGAGACTGGGTTGCAACAAAATATGAATCAATTCTCTGTCTCTTGTGATAGTTTTGTCCCAGAAAATTAATATCAAGAAATAGAGGTACTCCACCACCCAGCGCCATACCATAACCAACCACTGGTTACTACGAATGGTGACATTTTGAATGCCGTGGATAAGTTCTCTTATCCACATATTTTCCAGTGATGTACACAGAGGATGAGATTGATGCATGAATGGCCAGAGCTAGCTCAGTATTTTGGAGACTGAAGGAAAGCATGGGAGAGAAGACTCATTAAACTGCTTGTCAAATTAAAGGTCTACAGAGCCTATGGACCTCATTGCTGTATGCCTGTCAAACTAGAACAGTATACCAGTGTCATGCCAGGAAATTGAATCACTTCCCTTTGAATATCTTAGAAAGATTCCAAAGATCACCTGCAAGATAAGGTACCACACACTGATACCCTTTCTCAGGCTGAACTGGCAAGCATTCAAATTCTACTGCAGAGAATGCAACTCTAATGGGTTGACCATATTGTTAGAATGCCAAATATGCATTTGTCTAAAAGGCTATTTTACACAGAGCTCACACAAGGCAGGTTCTCACATGGAGGTCAGAAGAATCAATAAAAAGACACTCTCAAGGTCTCTCTGCAGAACTTTGGAACATGGGAAACACTGGCACAGGACCATTCACCATAGCATGCCTGTATAAAGGAAAGCACTATGATCTATAAGCAAAGCATAATTGCAGTAGCTGATACACAAGATGCACAAATTTAGAGACATATCAACTCCAAGTGTTATATGGACTATGTGTGCCCAACTTGTGGTAGAGCCTTCCAAGTTCATATTGATCTGATCAGCCCTAGTCAGATACACTGTACCTTGACTCCAACATGGTGTTGTTATTTTGGTTCTCTTCAAAAACAAACGAAAACAATCAACAAACTAACCAGATCTTATAAGATTAAAATGATGGACCAAATTCAACATGAATAAAATTAATTGGAATTGCATCTTTGGATGCAAAAATCAGCCAGTGGAGACTGAATAAAATATAGATGAAATCAAAAAACCTGTGATTTTAGTATTCCATACAATAAGGTCAACAGAGTTTTTTCAGGGAAGCTCAAAAAGGTTAATGTTATAAGTAATTGGGAATATCAGGGTTTATCATTTTAGAAAGGATATTGACAGTCTGGAAAATATTCAATAATTGATATAATATATGAAGCAAACTAGTTGAAGGAATTGGGGATGGTTAGTTAACAAAATGGAAAATCTATTACTAATAGAAATTACTAAAAGTGTTGTACCCAAACCCAAATCCCAGGTCACTACACACCACCTGATTTGTGGCCCACCATTAAGCCCCTTTATATTTTTGTCTCTGTCCCTGTCCTACACCTTGTTATAGCTTGAAACAGCTTAGAAGGCATGCTTGGGCAATAGCCCAAGGCTTAGTACCCTCACCCCCTCCTTCCTCAAATTAGCATTCTGTATATCCTCCTTGAATCACTATAGTGTACAAGTTTCACTATGGTACAAGGATCTTATGTAGGGACCACCCTGTCCTGTTCCACTGATCAAGCAGGGTCCCCACACCCTTCACCCAGAACATGACCCCGGTCTGTTTTGGGGAATTCCAGTCCCCCTTATGCCATAACCTCTCCACCCTGTTCTGGGAAGCTGACTATAACCCTCCACCCTGTGCCCTCCACCCTGTTCTAGGAGGGACTCCCATGTCACAGGAAGGTTGACCCTTGTACCCTTGTGCCATATTCCCAAATTAGCCCTGAACTATAGATCTAACCAATGGCTGCTCTTTGCTTCTGTATGTCATGGCTTCTACTAGCTCCCCTTCATAATTGTGGTTTTTGTGGTTTTAGCCTTTATAACCAAAGTCTGTACCCCCAATGGCTACTACTGATTTGAGTTTACACTCCAGTAGTGGTGCACACAACAATAGAAAACTAATTACTGTCCTCATAAATTTGAAATCCTGTCATATGGAAACTAGATTAGATCCCTCACTACTGGTTTCTGATCAATATTAGCAATGACCAGACAATTAGAGGGCTTTCATTTTCACAGTTGTTTATCCAAGGGGGTAATCCATTTCTCCTCTTAAGATAGCTTAAAATAGAGGTTGAATGATTACTTTTCAGGTGTGTAGTAGAAGGCATTTTTTTTTCAGCCATAGATAGAATAGGTATCAGCTCCATACTTTTCAACTTTAAGATTCTATAATTTTCTGATTGAGTCTTTGATCTAATACATTGATTATTTCTCTTGATCTCAACTGTATCCCCATTTCTATTACCCAACTACATCCTTGTGTAGAAATCAGCCCTTTCTGCTTTCATCCTCTGGTTGCATATGTTGTGCTAATGGTAGTGAGATTATAACATAACCAAAATCGAAATATTCTTCCCTCCCTGGAGACATCATTCTACTTTTTATTCCCACAAATTTGCAGCACTAGAAGGGTTTTGATCAACTTCATGTTTTGCAAAATGGAACAAATTCACATATGCAATTAAAGTACTGTACTCTGTAAAATGTTGAGGTTGTTTACCATTGTAGTTGACTAAATGCTAATTGCAAGAAACACAGTAAGCAAGACGGATACAAAATCATTACTAAAGTTTTATTTTTATAAAAGGATAATGTAACTAGATGGCAGGTTAAGAGTAAGGACAGAACATGTGATTTCATTGGTATAGGCAATTCTAAGGTGAGGAAACTCCCACTTCTGATACAGATTGGTAACTTCCCTGAAATTGAGGCAATAGATATGGGGTCAATATCTTTACCTATTCTCAAAACCTTTATATCTAGGTAAGCCCTTATAAAATTAACACTGCCTTGCCTCAGCTTCTCAATATCTTTATTTAACATCAGAACACATGGGAATGTTGGTTTAATGACTGGGTCAGAGATTATTATATATTTACCTATTTTTGTCATTTTGAATTTATTTCATTGATATATTAACATTATTTAATATGATCATAATTGGAATAATTTATAATTAAGCTCTCCAAAGAAACACTTTAATACATATAAAATTACTTTTGTGCTCAGGTTTCTCTGGGCACTCACCATAGGTAAGCATCATATTAGAAACATTTCACATATTCAACTAATTACTTACATACTTTGAAATAGTCTATGAAATTTGACTAAAACTGGTAAATTCTCCAACATTTTGTATTGCTTGCACTTGTTTTGTGGTGACAACATAAGCAGCTTCAGAGGCATAGGGACTTTGAAGGGGAAAAAAAGTCATCACAATAAAATCTGTGTAGATAAAGATATTCTAGCAGCCAAGATATAGAGTTAGGAGGCATTTAGAGTCCTTTCTATTTCAATCCTCTCTATAAATGAAGAAATTCAAGCCCAAATATGTTAAATGATTTGACCAAGGTCACACACCTCATGTCAGAGACAATATTTAAACCTAGGTCCCCTAATTCTTGACCCAGAGCTCTTGTTACTGAAGCAAATGGGCATTAACTAATGACTATTCAATAAACATCATCATCTATGGAAATCTCTACAAAATTCTCATTGTTCATTGATACAAATGTTGTTTCAATAGTATGGGCATCATTTCTTTGGACTATGATTATTACCCTTGGTAAGAATATTTCAAGGATTCTCATCCAATCAGTGGCGATTGTTCTGTTTTCTTTTATTTTGCGTTTTAATAATGGCAGCATATCATACACTTTATGTAACTAATGCATTCAGCTAGTGGTTTCATGTTGACATAACTGAGTAAAATTTTAGAAGAAAGAAAAATGGGCAGTCTGCATAGACCACAATAGGTTTATTAATTAGAGACTAGGAAGCATCAAATAGATTCTCCCTGGCTAAACAACTATTTTTGAGAACCCATTATTAAAAATAAATGTTTAAGTAAAGGGAAATACAAAGTTTTCTCTTGGTTCAAAATAAATAAGTAGCATGGATACAAGATGAGGGTGACTTGGCTAGAAATGTGTTTAAAGGTAAACACACACACACACGCACACACACACACACACACACACACACACACACACACACATGTCCTTTACAGACTGAAAGCTAAGCTAAATGTGGGTCAGTGAGGTGTGGTGTGATCAAAAGGAACATAATGTAATTTTTCCATTTTTATTTAATTACTTCCCAATTACACAGAGAATTTTTTATAATCAGTTTTTTTTTGAAATTTTTAATTCCAAATGATCTCCATTCCTGCACTCTTCCCCCATCCTTGAGAAGGCAAGCAATTTGATTTTGATTATACATATGAGGCTATATTTCCACATTATTCATGTTGCAAAAGAAAACGCAAAGGAAATGAAACAATAAAAATAAAGTTTAAAAATTGTGCTTCAATCTGAATTCAGAGTTCACAGCATATTTTTAGCATGAGTCCATAGGAATTATCTTGTATCATCTTCTTAAAGAGAGTAGCTATCTTTCACAGTCAATAATCTTTACATTATTTCTGTTACTGTATACAATGTTCTCCTTTACATTGCATGAGTTTGTATGTCTTCCTAGGTTTTGCTGAAACCATCCTGCTTAGTATTTCTTATAATACAGTAGTATTCTGTCTCAATCATATTTGTTCAGCCATTCTGCTATTGATGAGGATCCCTTTGATTTCCAATGCTACAACAGAAAGACCTGATATATATATATATTATATATATATATATATGTGTGTATATATATATATATATATATATATGTATATATTTAATAAATAGGTCCTTTCCCTTTTTCTTTGCCCTCTAAGTTCCAGACTCAGTGATGGTATTAATGGGTCAACTGGTATGTAGTTGGGCATAGTTCCAAATTGTTCTCCAGAATGTACTGACCAGTCGACAATTCAAACTACAGTACATTAATGTTCAAATTTGTCATTTTTCTTTTTTATCATGATAATCAAAATGAAAGGTGTGAGGTAATATCTCAGAGTTGTTTAATTTGCATTTCTCTCATTAGGAGTGATTTAGAGTGCTTATTTTATATGACTATATATATCTTTGGTTTCTTCTTCTGAAAGGTGCCTGTTCATAACTTTTGACCATCTATCAGTGGGAGATGTATCTTGGTTTTGTTTTTGTTTTTGTTTTCATTTTTTTACAAATTTGTTTCATTTCCACTTATATTTGAAAAAGAGCCCTTTATCAGAGAAAATTCTGTAATTTTTTTCACAATTTCGCGTATTCACCCTAATTTTAACTGAGTTAGTATTGTTTGTGCAAAAGATTTTTAACTTCATGAAATGAAAATTATCTCTTTAGCATGCTGTAGTACTCTCCATCTCTTGCTTGATCATAAATTCTTGCCTTATCCTTACATCTGGAACAGCAAATTGGGTTTAGTATCAGGAAGAATCATCTTCATGAATTCATAATCTGGCCTCAGACACTCACTAGCTCTCTGACCCTGGGAAAGTTTCTTAATCTTGTTTGCCTCAGTTCTTCATCTCTAAAAGGAGCTAGCAAATGGTAAATGGTAAACCACTCCAGTAATGCTGCCAAGAAAAGCCCAAATAGAGTCATGGAGAGTCAGACACCACTGAAAAATGACAATAACAAATTCATAAATCTGTTAGGTATATTTCCCTTTTCTCGAAATTGCTTATGATATTACTATCTATGTATAAATAATTTATTCAATAGATTACTATGGTCATTTGTCCCCATGTATCATGTCTCTAATCTATCCTGCTTATGTCTTTGTAATATTTTGAAATCTGGAAGTTCCTGGCTGACTTCCTTAACATTTTTTTTTATACTGATTCCCTTCACATTCTTGACTTCTTTGTTTTCAGATAAATTTTGTTATTTTTTTTTCTAGGCTATAAAATAATTCTTTGGTAGTTTGGCATGACCCTGAATAAGTAAATCAAGTTATGTAAAATTAACATTTTTATTATATTGGTTCAGCCTAAATATGGGCAATTAATATTTCTCCTGTTGTTTAAATATGTATTTGTATGAAAAGTGTTTTCTAATTGTCTTCATTAATCACAGGCTTTGTTTTCCCAGGCAAACTTCCAAGTATTTCATATTTGCAGTTAAGTTAAATGGAGTTTCTTTTTCTATCTCTTTCTCTTAAGTTTTGCTGGTAGAATATAGAAATGCTAATGATTTATTTGGCTTTATTTTATATGCTGCAACTTTGTTGAAGTTGTTAATTATTTCAACCATTTTTCTTTTTCAGTTCTTTCTCTAATGTTCTCTAAGTACACCATCGTACCATCTGTAACAAGTGATAGTTAGGTTTTCTCACTCTCATTTCTCTCTCTACTTTTATTCTGTCAATTTCTTTTTCTTGTCTCATCATTATAGCTAACATTTTTAGCACAATATTGAATAAGGATGGTGATAACAGATAGTCTTGCTTCACTCTTGATATTTTGGGAAGGTGTAAGTATTTATTCCCATTACAGATAATGCTTGCACTTGGTTTTAGAAAGACACTACATATCATTCTAAGAAAGGCTATATTAATTCTTATGCTTTCTAGTGTTTTAATAGGAATTATTGTTGTTTTTTGTCAAAGGTTTTTTTTCTGCATATATTGATATGGTCATATGATTTTTATTCCTATTTTCATTGGTGTGCCCTATTATGCTGACAGTTTTACTAATATTGAACCAGCCCTTAAATACTAGCATAAATTCCACTTGGCCCTGGTCCATGGTCTTTGTGATATATTGCTGTAATAAAATTTTTTAATTGATATTCCTTAGGAAACTTATCTATATTTTTTTTCTCTTTTTTTCTCCCTCTGTGATTAACATATCAAAAACACATTTTTGTCATTAAAAGACTTTGTTAGGAATCTTTATTTGCTTAGTTTTTTAAAATAGTTTATATGATGTTGGGATTAATTCCTTAGCTGTTCCTTAATTGTTCAGTAAATTCAGGTATAAATCCATCTGGTGCTAAAGATTTTGTCTTAGGCAGTTCACGGATGATTTATTCCATTTATTTTTCTTAGATAGGGTTATTTAAGGATTCTATTTCTTTTTTTTATGCAGTTCATCTTTTGTAAATGTTTATCCATTTCTTTGAATAGTAAGGTTTACTTGCACATCATTGGTCAAAAGAATTCTAAATAATTTATTCAATTTCATCTTCATTAATGGCATATTTGTCCCCTTTATTTTTGATACTCATAACAGTATATATTTTATTCTATTAACATTTAGTTTTTTCTTTAATTTTTTATAAAACTCACCTCTTGTTATATTTATTAGTTCAATGGATTTTGTTCTTTCAATTTCATGAATCTCTCCTTTGATTTTCCATTTTGGAGTTTAATTTGGGATCTTTAATCTGTCCTCTTTCTAATTTATTTTGTTGTTTTCCCAATTAACTGATCTTCTCTTTCTATTTTGTATTAATATACACATTTAGAGATATGTTTTCCCCTAAGAACTGCTTTGTGTGCATCTCAGAAATTTTGAAATGTCTTACTTTTGTTATTCTCTTTAATGAAATCAATGATTATTTATATGATTTATTCTTTGTCCCACTCTTTTTATCATTAGATTATTGAGTTTCCAATTAACTTTTAATTTGTTGTCATTATTATTAACTTTTAATCTATAACTCTTTATTAAATGCAACTTTATTGTATTATGTTCTGAAAAGGGTGTATGAGTAGTTCTGCTTTTCTGCATGTAGTTCTCAGGTTTTTATGCCCTAATAAATTGCCAGTTTTTGAGAGATGCCATGTACAGCTGACAAAAATGTTATACTCTTTTATATTCTCTTTATATTCTCCAGAGGTCTACCGTGTAAAAATTTTGTAAGATTCTATTCATCTCCTTGACTTCTTATTTATTTTGTAATTAAATTTATCTTGATCTAAGAGGGGACAGGTGAGGATCTCCATTAGTATAGTTCACTATTTATTTCCTCCTGTAATTAATTTAATTTTTCTTTTAAGAATTTGCATGACATACCACTTTGTGCATATATTTTATATTGATATCAATTCATTGTCTATGGTTCCTTATAACAATTTCCCTGTTTATTCCTCATAGGCAATTTCTCTGTTTATTCATTCTAATTACATTTATTTTTGCTTTTGCTTTGTCTGAAAACATGCTTATTACACCAGCCTTTTTACTTCAGCTAAAGCTTAGTAGGTTCTGCTCTAGCACATTATTTTATATCTCTGTGTGTGCCTCTGCTTTAAGCATGTTGCTTTTTTAACAACATAATGTAGAATTCTTGTTTCTAATCCATTTTATAATTAGCTTCTGTTTTATTAGTGAGCTTATGCCATTCATGTCCACAGGTATAATTATTAACTGTGCATATTCCTCCCTCTTAGTTTCTTCTATTTATCTTTTTTTCTTTCTTTTTTATCCTGTCCCTCCTCATAGTCTATTTTGCTTCTTACCATTGCCTTCTTTTATCTCTCCTACCTTTCTTCATCCCCATTTCTCTTATCCCATTCCTCTCCTACTTCCTTCCTTGGTAAGATAGATTTCTATTACTAATTGAATATGTATGTATGTGTACATACTTTTGTGTATGTTTCACTATTTGAACCAATTTGGATGTTAGATTCATGCATTAGCTACCCCACCCCCATTCTCCTTCCTCTGTCAAAGCTCTTCCTTGCACAGCTGTTTTATGACATAATTTTCCATATTTTTCCTTCCTCCACCTTCCAATGCATCCCTTTTTGTTACCTATCCAAATATTTTACATCATCACAACATAATTGTCTCACTCTGACACCCTCAAGGTCCCTCTTCACTTGGGACCAGAAGTAATACTGGCCCTCATGGTTTGCATTCCATCTTGCACAAAAGTGCTCCTCTCTGGCCTTGAAACATGACCCAGAAGTCAGTATAGGCATTGGAGGTGCCAAACATTATCTAGTCCTGCATCCAGTGCTTGCCTGGACATACTCTTGTAATCTCACTCTGACCAGTTCCCCTTATTGTCTCTGACTTAAGATAAGCTCCTGAAGATGCTGCTGCTTCTGTCACCCCCACGTAGTCCCATCACTATTGTTTCACCCATGTGAATTGTAGGCCAGTTTCCATTCCTGTACCAAAGAACTTTCTTTCTGACCTTTTATGTTGTCTTAGGCTAGCTAGAACAATGTCTCACTTGTATGTTTTGTTGCTTCTGTCACTGCAACAATTGATTTGTGGAATTATTTTAAAATTGTCTGGAGAGGAAATTGGGAGAACTCAGCTGAGTCTTTCTCTACTCTGCCATCTTGATTTCACCAGTTAAGTTCCAATTTAATGCAATGTTAGTCTTATTTTCTTGTCTAGAATTAGAGAGGTGATTGTCCTAATCTATTCTGTTTCAGTATGACCTTAATGGAATGTTCAGATTTACTACAAGATATTAGAAAGGACATGTATAAATTGATATTATAAAAGGCTAAACATAATGGTCAGGAGATGCAAAAACATGCCATATAAGAATTAATTGGGCAAAATAAGAAAGCTATTCTATAAATCAAATTTGAGAAAAGGATATAATAACTGGTATTAAATAGGCGAATGACTGTCTGTATTACCAAAGAAATATTCACAGCACCAATGGTGACTATGAATTTGCTGGCAGAGTTCTGAATTGTAAAATATAACAGACTCTTCATGTAGGAGACAGAAGTAAAACATTTATTCAGACATCAGAAAGCTGAATCAACACCAGAAAGCCAAATCCCAATACCAGAATGCTGAATCCACTACAGCAACAAAGTTAATATATCTTATCAATTCAGGAAACAACACCATCCCAAAGCCTTACCCCTGCTTGGGGCTTCCTACAAACAAACACTCACAATCCTAGCTGTCTCCTTGCCTGCATCTTCTCTCTCCCTCCATTCTAACTCCTCTGACTCCCAGCTTCTTCTCAAGTCTGTTTTTACCTTCCTGCTCCACCTGTTCAGAAAACTCCTCCCACCACAGGCTCCCTGTGTTTATATTTGGCATACTAAGGGATCATGAAGATCTTCAAATTCCCTTGACCATTATACTGTCACATGGAATATGGATCTATTCTGTGTTTTCTTTCCCCAAAAGGTAGAAATAACACCAAAGTGTTGAAAATGGCATAAAATTCTATTGCAAATCAACCTAAGCAAAATGAAAATATATATACTGTGTATAATTAGTCTACAGAATTATAACTATATCGAATTGGGCATGACGAGTGGAATAACAGATATCACCAAAAGCATGTATGTTTTTAAAAAGGGAATGGCTAGTGAAATAGGTCAGTCAAAACCAGTCAATAATGTGTCATACTCTGCTATGTTCTGGGCATACAAAAAAAAAGGCAAAACCTTTATCCCTACCTTCAAGTCACATGAAAAGATGGAGAAAACATGAAAAAAATAATACAAAATATAGGCAGTGAAAATGGAAGATTATAGTAAACTCAAATAGAAGATACCAGCACAGGAGTGGAGCTGTGCAGAAAGCCCTATTCCAAAAAGTAGCATTTCAACAGATGCTTTCAGGAAGCCAGAGAAGCTATTATGTGTAGGAGAGTATTCCAAGCATGTTGGATATCCATTAATAAGAGTGGTTTGTTCAAGGAACAGTATCCAGTTAAGTATCTCTGGATCATCAAATATATAAAGAGTAAATTATAAGTAGATGAGAATATGAGAAAACACTAGGTTTTAGGGGACTTAAAAAAGCCAAATAGTGATTTTTTAGCACATTTCTCTCCTAGAGGTAATAGGGAACAACTAGAATTTACTGAGTTTCGGGTTAGTATGGTGATACGACTTAAGGAAAATCACTTTGGTAAATGAGCATAGGAAAGATTCTAGTGGTGAGAGACTTGACGCACATATAATTAGAAGGTCATTGCAAATGTTGAGGTCTGATGTAGGTATTCGTATCCTTCCTCCAAGGTAGTAGTGATGTGTTTAGAGATAGTGGGAGATATTGATAGACAGACAGACAGATACGGATAGATAGATACACATATAGATAGATAGACATGTACATACATATACACATATAGACATATTTGTACATATGCATTATATATATATATATATACATAAATATATATATATATATGTATATATATACACACACATCTCTTTACATATGAAAGATGTTGTGGAGCTAAAAACAACAAAATCTGATGACAGGCTGGTGTATTGTTAATGAATTTTTGCTTAATGGGAAGATCTTTCCCTTCTATTAATAGGTCCCTGTCACTTACTTGAGTCACATGGAAGCTTAAGTTACATGAGTCTGTGGTAGGAGAAGCTTGCTAAAGGGGTGGAGCAGGAAGGATGGGACAGGAAGAGGCAGAGCTGGAGGAGAGTTGAAAGGATGTTGGTCAGAGTAGTTAGAGTTGAGGGAGAGAGAGGAAGGAAGTAGCAAACTGTGAGTGACAGAGTGTTTGTTTCTGGGGAGGCTCTAGGAGGGGGAAGGCTTGGGGATGGTGGTGCCCTCTGCATTGTTATTGTGTATAGATTTCTTTGCTGTTGTAATGGATTTGAGTTTCTGGTGCTGGGATTTGGTTTTTTTGGTGTCTGAATAAATATTTTGGTTCTGTCTTCCATGTGGAAAGTCTGTTATATTTTGTGTTTCAGAATTGTGCCAGCATATTCATAGCCACCATACATGTTGTGAATATCACATTGGTGCTACAGTTGGCTATGTGGTTATTTTCAGTGAGAAGTTAAAGATTACAATCTCCACGTAACATGGAGTTTGCAAGTCTGAATGAATGGGAGGATTTTGAGGCCCTTCTCAGAAATAGAAAAATTGGAAGAAGAAAAGCTATTGGAGAAAATTATTCCTCTTTTGCATGTTGAATTACAGATACCTACAGGTATAAATATATATATATATACACACACACACACAGACACAGACACACAGTCTTCCAGTAGACATATATATATATATATATATATATATATATATATATATATATATATATACACACACACACACACACACAGTCTTCCAGTAGACTCCTTATTGCCTCTGGCATAAAATATAAACACCTCTGCTTGGATTTTAAAGTCTTTCAAAACCTGGCTGTATACTATCTAGTCAGTCTCATATGTTGCTTCCTTTTTCTACAATCTTTTTCTGTGTTGCTTACAAATACCATTCCACCTCCTATCTCCATGTCTTTCAAGTAGCAATCCCACATATTCAAAACTCATCATTCCTTTCCTTTCTATCTCTGAATTTCTAATTTCCTTCAATATGCAGCACAGGGATCATGTTCTACATAAATCCTTTCCTGACCCACTCATTCCTTCCACTGCTAAGTATCTCTCCCTAACTATCTGGCATTTAACTCTCTTACATTTATTTAGCATTTATTACACATGTATTTATTCTGTTGGATATGCTGTTGTTCCTCCTTTGTTTTCAAAGAGAGTAAGTGACATCACAGAAATCATCATTTTGACTCCTGCATGAATTGGATTTAAGTGAAGCAGAGTTGCACAGAGTTATCAGCCTCACACTTTCTTTTGAGTCATCAAAGTCCAGCAGAGGACAAATGTCAAGATGATTGGGGATGGCCTGGGATGCAGTGGATCATCTTGACATCTTTGATGCCTGATCGATTTCTCAATAGGCCACTTTGTTTCAGTTACCTTTATGCTGTTGGAACAAATGTTCTTTTATTTTTTTTAACTTTTATTTATTTTATTTTACATCATTCGTTTCCACAAGATTTTGAGTTACAAATCTTCTCCTCATATTTCCCCTACCCACCACTCCAAAACAGCCATCCCATTGCATAACCCCTCCCCCAATCTATTCTCTCCTATGTCCTCCCCCATCACCCCTCTGACTTTCCAGTAGGACAGGATGGATCTCCCTAACACAGTGCCTGTGTATTTTCAGTCCCAGTTGGATGTAGTTAATAATAGTATTAATAATAATTGTATATACATATATGTATATATACATATATATTTATAATATTTGATTATAGAACTTTAAATTCTAGATCCTTTTTCTTCCTCCCTTGTCACTCACCCCTACTGGAAGGACAAGCAATTAAATACAGGCTGTACATGTGTAATTACACAGAACCTCTCCACAGTGGGCATATTGTGAGAGACTGATTATATGTCCCTCCGTCCTATCCCGCCCCCCCTTCTATTCATTACACTGTCCTTGTCCCTGTCCCTTTACAGACATGTGTACTTTCATTGACCCTCCTTCCCCCCACCATCCCCTACCCTCCATCATCCCACCTCTCATCTCCATCCTCCCTATTCTCCTGTGTGGCAAGATACCCAGTTTAGAGGTTATGTCATTCCTTCCCTAAGCCAAGATCAATGAGAGTAAGGTTGACTGTTTCCCTTTTGCCTTCTTGTTCTTCACCTCTATTGTAAAAATTATCCTTTGCCTCCTCTATGAGATGATTAACCCCATTCTGTCTCTCCCTGTCTCCTCTCATTCTAATACTCTCCCATCCCAGGATTTCACCTTTTAGGGTACTGTCCCTTCCTATTCAATTGATCTTGTGCCCTCTATGTATTCATATATATACATACTCAGACATGTGTCTGGATGCATATATAAACCATCCTATATAGATATACGTGTATGCATACGTATATATACATTTGTATTACCTTCACCTATCCTCATACTGAGAAAAGTTTCGTCACTTACAATTGTCACTTTTCCATGTTGGCATA
>JAQQSU010003083.1:0-14471 GCA_028627135.1 Pseudochirops cupreus | reverse complement strand
CGAATTTTTCCTTCACTTCTCTTATTTGGTTTTCAAAATCCTTCTTCAGCTCCTCTATGGTCTGTAACCAGTTTATATTTTTCTTGGAAGCTTTTGATTCAGGATTTCTGACTGTGTTGTCTTCCTTCTGTTCCATGCTTTGATCCTTTTAGTCCCCAAAAAAGTATCTAAAGTTGAATTGCTGTTCTTGCTTTTCTTCCTTTGCCTGCTCATGTTGCCAGTCAATTAACTTGCTTTTTGAGGTCTTTGCCACAATAGAACTCTGCTTCCAGAGGGGAGAGCTTTGTACCAAATTGTTGGGGTTTTCACAGCCACCTCTAGAGCCCCACCAGCTTTTGCTTGCTGGTCACACACCTCAGGACCACCACCCAAGACTACGCTCCAAATCCAGGCAGGTTAAGGCAAGAGCACTTAGACACTGAATGGTCATTTGGCCTCCCTGCAATCTGCAGGCCAGGAGCTCTGAAGCAGCCATGTGGAGGCAGCTGCAGGGCTGCTTTTCCTGCTGTTTCCACTGCTCCTGGCTCTGGGGGCAGAGGGCTAAACCCCCTCCTCCACCCCCTCCCAAATTTAGCCCAGTTCCACTGACCATTCAGTTTGTCTTTGGCATTTATGGGTTAATAATTCTGGAAACCACCATGGTTGCTGGTGATCCACTCTCCTAAATGTTCCAGCAGGTCTGGTCCTGGCCACCCTGAGGCTAAAACCATGGGGCTTCGCTTGGCTTCCAGCATGCTGCAAAGAACCCTTCCTGTTCACCTGCCATGCTGCCTTCAGTGGGAGCTTTGTTTCTCTGTCACTTTGTGGGTTCTGGAGCTCTGAAATTTGTTTAGATTCATATTCTATAGGTATTTGAGGTGGTTATGGGGGGAGTCACAAAGTTTTTCTGCTTCTATGCTACCATCTTGACTCTGCCCCCACTCAGGAGCCCTAGCTTTCAAAAGTCATGATTCTGACCAATTTTAATTTCTGGGAGCAAAGATAGTATAGCATATGGTGGCTTGCCCTTACTCTCCCTTATTGATCTTGGGGTATCTAGAGTATGTTGCTCCAGCAGGGATCCTAGAGTGGTAGGGACAGCAGAAGGATATTATACAGCAGTTTTTTGGCTCAGGAGGCTGGGGGAATTGGTTGAGGATTCCCTCTTTCTGTGACTGAAGGGAACTAATACAAGATTAGATGCCTTCAACAATATAGCAGCAAATCCAACCTTGGTTGTGCTTGAGCTTCAGGGTTGAGGTGCAGGAAAGCACCAACCCCAGGCACACACCATTCACCACCACCATCACCAGCTCAGCATCAATCAAATTATTAGACTGCTACAGCATTAAGTTACCAATACTTGTAGCTCCAACAGAGAAAAGCAGTAACCATGCCGCTAACTCCTAGCACAAAAATTCTAAGACTGTGTCCCCTGGGCCCCAGAATCAGAGATCAAATTTAAAAGTCAGGAAAAAAAAGCAAACACCATTAAAAAGAAGAATAAAAATAAACAATGAGAAGATCAAAACACCAATTTAGGAGAGGACTACAAGGTGAATATAAATACATCCAAAACCTCAAAAGGAAATATGAACTGGTCTTAAACCTCAAAAGCCTCATTGGAAGAGAGCAAAAATGATTTTAAAAGTTAAATGAAAGAAGTAGAAGAAAAATATAAAAACAGAATTCACAACATGGAAAGGTAGTACAATGAAGAAAACAACTCCATGACTGGCTGAATAGAAAAGGTGGTACAAAAGCTAACTTAAGAAACCATTTGATTAAAAATTAGAATTGGACAACTGGAAACTAGTGACTCTATGAGACATCAAGAATCAGTCAAACAAAATCAAAAGAATGAAAAAATAGGGGGTGGCTGGGTGGCACAGTGAATAGAGCACCAGCCCTGGAGTCAAGAGGACCTGGGTTGAAATCCAGCCTCAGACACTTAACACTTGCTAGTTGTGTGACTTTGGGCAAGTCACTTAACCCCAATTGCCCTGCCCTCCTCCCTCCAAAAAGAAAGAAAAAAATGTAAGAGGACATAGAATATCTCATTGGAAAAACAACTCGCCTAGAGAATAGATCCAGGAGATATAACTTAGTAGTTGTTGGTTTACTCAAGAACCATCATTTTTAAAAAAAGAAGCTGGATAGCATCTTTCAAGAAATCATCAAGGAAAAGTGCCCTGAGGTCCTGAACAGGAGTGTAAAACTGTCATTGAAAGAATGCACCAATCACCTCCTGAAAGAGGTCCCAAATTGAAATCTATAAAGAATATTGTAACCAAATTCCAGAATTTTCATATCAAGGAGATAACACTACATGTAGCCAGAAAGAAACAATTCAAATATCATGGAACCACAGTCATGATTACACAGGACTTTGCAGTTTCTACATTAAAAGATCAGAAGGCTTAAAATATGATATTCTGTAAGTCAATGGAGCTTGGATTACAACCAAAGATCAACTGGACTGCAAAATTGTGCATAATCTTTCAGGGAAGTAGATGGACATTCAATAAAATGCGGGACTTCTAGACTTTCCTGATAAAAAGACAAAAGCTCAATGGAAAATTTGATCTTCAAATATAAGACTCAAGAAAGGCATAAAAAATAAACAGGAAAAGTGGGAAAAAAGCATACACATGTTATTCAATAAGAACAAAATGTTTACATCCCTACATGGAGAAGATGATACTTAGAATTCTTGAGAACTGTATTTTTAATACATCATATAGAAGGGAAATACATAAACAGAAGGTGGGGGTTAAGTTGACTTTGAAGTGTTGATAAAAGGCCTAATTAAGTGCTGAAAAATGTTGTAATGGGTGAGAGTAAAGGAGAAAGCAGAAAAGAGTAAATTATATCATGTGAAGTGACACAAAGACATATTACAGTAGAGGGAAAGAAAGGGAGGTGATGAGCATTGTTTGAACTTTACTCTCATTGGATTTGGCTCAAAAAGGGAATTGCATATTCAATTAGATATAGAAATCTAAGTTGCTCTGTAGACAGCTGGAGGGGAAAGAGGAAAGAAAAGAGAGAGGGATATGAGCGAAGAAAAAAGAAGTAAGGGAAAAGGGAAAGAAAAGAGAGGGCAGCTGATAGAAGGGAGGGCAGATTGAGGCAGGTGACAGTCAAAGACAAAACTCTAGTGAGGAGAGAAAAAATGTAGAAAGAAAAAGATAAATAGTGGGGGGATAGGATGGAGAGAAAGACACAGTTGGTAATCATAACTTAATGTGAATGGGATGAACTCTATTATAAAACAGAAACAGATTAAAAAATGGATTAAAAATCATAATCTAACAATATGTTGTTTACAAGGAACACATTTGAAACAGAGGGATAAACACAAGGTAAATGCTGGAGTAGAGTGTATTATGCTTTGACTGAGGTAAAATAAAAGCAGGGGTAGCAATCATTATCTCAGGCAAAGCAAAAGCAAAATTAGATCTGATTAAAAGAGATAAGGAAGGAAACTACACTCTGCTAAAAGGCAGCATAAACAATGAAACAATATCATTCTAAACATATATGCATCAAGTGGTATAGCATCCAAATTCTTAGAGGAGAAGTTGGAGTTAGAGGAAGAAATTGACAGCAAAACTATACTAGTGGGAGGCCTCAAAATCCCCCTCTTGGACCTCAACAAATCTAACCATGAAAATAAACAAAAAAAAAAGTTAAGGAAGTGAATAGAATTTTAGAAGGGTTAGATATGGTAGACCTCTGGAGAAAATGGAATGAGCATAGACAGGAATATACCTTTTTTCTGGGCAATAGATGGCACCTACAAAAAAACTGACGATATGCTAAGGCATAAAACCTCACAATCCAATGCAGAGAGGCAGAAATATTGAATGCATTCTTTTCAGATAATGATGCAATAAAAATTATATGTAACAAAGGGCCATGGAAAGATAGACCAAAAATCAATTGGAAACTATATAATCTAATCTTAAAGAATGAGTGGGTCAAACAACAAATCACAGAAACAATCAATAACTTCATCCAAGTGAATGACAATAATGGGACAACAAACCAAAAGTCATGGGATGCAGGGAAAGAGGTTATTAGGTAAAATTTTATATCTCTATTGTTAAATGAATAAAATAGAGAAAGAGGAGATCAATGAATTGGGCATGTAACTCAAAACACTAGAAAAAGAACAAACTAAAAAACTCCCAATTAAATTCCAAATTAGAAATACTGAGGACCAAAGTAGAGATTAATAAAATCAAAATTGCAAAAATTATTGAACTAATAAAACTAAGAGCTGGTTTTATGGGAAAATAACAATAAAATAAAAAAAAAACCTTTTATTAATTTGATAAAAAAAAGAGAGAAGAAAAACAAATTACCAGTATCAAAAAAGAAACTGTGAAATCACCTCCAATGAAGAGGAAATTAAAACAATAATTATGTATCATTTTGCTCAACTGTATGCCCATAAATTTGATGATCTTTGTGAAAATGATGAATATTTGCAAAAATATTAATTGCCCAGATTATCAGAAGAGGAAGTAAAATACTTACATAACCCCATCTCAGAAAAAAAGAAATTGAACAAGCCAACAATGAACTCTCTTGGAAAAAAAATCTCGAGGGCCAGATGAATTTACAAGTGAATTCTATCAAATATTTAAAGAACAATTAATTCTAATACTATATAGACTATTTGGGAAAGTAGGTGAAGAAGGAGTCCTAACAAATTCTTTTTGTATGATACAAATTTCGTACTGATACCTAAACCAGGAAAGGTCAAAACAGAGAGAGAAACTCATAGACCAATTTCCCTGATGAATATAGATGTAAAAAAAAAAATTAAATAAAATACTAAAAAAAAAGATAGTAGCAACATGTGATAAGAATAATGCACTATGACTAGGTATGTTTTATTACAGGAATGTAGGACTGGTTCAATATTGGGAAAACTTTGAGCATAATTCATCATATCAACAACAAAACTAAGAGAAATCATATGATTATCTCAATATATGCAGAAAAAGCTTTCGAAAAATACAGCACCCATTCCTATTAAAAACACTAGAGAGCATAGGAATAAATGGAGTCTTCCTTAAAATGTTAAGTAACATCTATCTAGAATGACCAGCAAGTATTATACATAATGTGGATAAATTAGAAGAATTTCTAATAAGGTTCAAATGAAGATATCAATTATCACTCCTGTTATTCAAATGTTAGCTAGAAATGTTAGCTTTAGCAAAAATACAAGGAAAAGAAATTGAAGGAATTAGAACAGGCCAAGAAGAAACTAAGTTATTACCCTTTGTAGATACTATGATGATGTACTTAGAGAATCCTAGAGAATCAAGAAAAATACCACTTGAAATAATGAACAAGTTTCTCAAAGTTGCAGGATATAAACCCACACAAATCATCTGCATCCCTATATATATCTAACAAAAAATCAGCAGCAAGTACTAGAAAGAGAATTTCCATTTAATGTTACTATAGACATTATACAATCTTTGGGAGTCTACCTGCCAAAACAAACTGAGGAACCATATGAACACAATTACAGACAACTTTTCACATAAATTAAGTCAAATCTGAATAATTGGGAAAACATCAATTGCTCAAGAATAAGCTGAGTTAATATAACCAAAATGACAATTTTACCTAAATTAATTTACTTATTTAGTATCAATCTACCAAAAAAAATTACTTTATAGAGCTAGAAAAACTAATAACAAAATTTATCTAGAAGAACAGTCTAGTATATCCAGGAAATTAATTAAAAGAAATTCTAGGAAAGGTGGTCTAGCCATACCAGACCTTAAATTGTATTACAAACTGAGTATGATCAAAACTACTTCATACTGGTTAAGAAATACAGTGGCAGATCAGTGGAACAGGTTAGGTACACAAGACAAAATTGTCAATAACTATAGTAATCTATTGTTTCCTAAACCCAAAGACTCCAGCTTCTGGGATAAGAACTCACTATTTGACAAAAACTGCTGGGAAAACTGGAACACAGTATGACAGAAATTGGACATAGATTAATATTTTAAAGTGTGAAACAAATTAAAGTCAAAATGGATACATTATTTAGATATAAAGGCTGATATTATAAACAAACTGAGCAAGGAAAAGTTTATTTGTCAGGTCTATGGAGAAAGGAAGAATTTATGACCAAACAAGAGATAAAGAACATTATGAAATACAAAATGGATAATTTTGATTACATTGAATTGAAATGTTTTTTGTACAAACAAAGCCAATGCAACCAAGATGAGTAGGGGAGCAGAAAACTGTGAAAGATTTTTTTTTTTTACGACCAGTGTCTGTGATAAAGGCCTCATTTCTAAAATATATAGAGAACTGAGTCAAATTTATAAGAATACAAGCCATTCCCCAATTGATAAATGTCAAAGGATATTAACAAGCAGTTTTCAGAGGAAGAATGTAAAGCTCTCTATAGTCAAATAAAAAATGCTCTTAATCACTAGTGATTAGAGAAATACAAATCAAAACAACTCTTCAGTATCACATCACACCTGTTAGATTGGCTAATGTAACAAAACAGGGAAATTATAAATTCTGGAGAAGATATGGGAAAATTGGGACACTAATGCATTTGTTAGTGGAATTGTGAACTGATCCAACCATTTTGGAGAACAATTTGGATCTATGACCAAAGGGCTACAAAACTATGCATACCCTTTGACCAAGCAATACCACTTCTAGGGGTGTATCCTAAAGAGATCATACAAATGGAAAAAGGACCAATATATACAAAAATATTCAAATGAGCTCTTTTTTGGTGACAAAGAATAGGAAATTGAAGGGATGCCCATCAATTGTAGAATAGCTAAACAAGTTGTAATGTGATTGAATACTATTGTGCTATAAGCAATGATGAGCAGGAGGATTTCAGAAAAACCTGGGAAAGACTCATATGAACTGATGCTGAGTGAGGGGAGCAGATCCAGGAGAAAATTGGATACAGCTACATCTCCATTATGTGATGACTAATAGACTTGGTTCTTCATAGCAATGCAAGGTAATAATATAATTCCAAAAGGATCAAGATAGAAAATGCTATCGCTTTCCAGAAAAGGGATTACAGAGTCTGAATACAGATCAAAGCTTATTGTTTTCTCTCTCTTTTGTTTTGTTTTGTTTTATTTTATTTCTTCTTTCTTGTGGTTCACCTCATTGGTTATAATTCTTCTTTGGAATATGAGTAATGTAAAATTATCTTTAATATGAATGTATATGTAAAGCCTATATCAGATCACATGCTGTCTTGGGGAGGAGAAAGATGTGAGGGGGGGAGAAAATTTGGAACTCCAAAGCTTGTGAAACTGAATGTCATAAACTAAAAATAAATAAACAAATAAATTAGGGAGAAAAAAAAAGCCATATTTCTGTGATGGAACTGTAGAACTAGAATGAAGAAACCTCTGAGGCCAACTGGTTCAATTCCCTCATTTTATAGATCAGAAATTGAAGTAGGGAACTTAGAGGATTTGCCCAAGTTAACAGAGGTGGTAATCATTTAGGATGAGATTTGAAATCAGGTTCTCTGATCCTAGTGCCAGTGATCTTTCCATTGCATAAACTGATAAAATACTGCAGGGCAGAAGTAATGTGACTGCCAGAAAATAAGATCATAGAATCATAACTTTTGAGTTGAAAAACACCTCAGAATTCACCTGGTATAATCTCTTCATTTTATATATGAGGAAACCGAGATACATGGGTGCAAAGATCTTTGCTCAATGTTACAAATTAGAAAATAATGAAATTTGAACCTAGGTCTTCTAACTCAATAGTCAATATTCATTCCATTGTGCCATGCTGATACAGTATGTCTGTGAATTTCATGTCAGTTTAATATTTATAAATTTATCTTAAAATGATAATTTAATGTAATATCTTAATGGTCTTTTTATCAATCAAGCAGCATGTATTTATTATGTACTATGTGTTAAGACACTGTGCTAAGCATGAGAACTCAAGTACAAAAACTGAAACAATCATTAGTTATAAGGAACTTATATTCTAATATGGAAAATAACAAATATATGATTAATCTATTCATTCGTACCACGTTATTTTTATTTCCCTCACATTTTTTTCTTAGTCTGAGAGTAGGGCGTGAAGGAAAAACACTTCTTTATCAGATAGATAGATAGATAGATAGACAAATAGATATACACACATATACACGTATGTATGTGTGTCTATACATATTTGCATACATACCCATTTCCAAAAAAACAGCAAAAAGTGACTCACAATAAAGAGGTAGAACAAGCTTATTCCAGGCTCTTGCTTGATTTTCATTAGACTTATTGTCATGATTACTATATTTTACAATAATTTTCAGAGATTCATATTTAAATTTTAACTTGTCTTTTTATTAGGAAAATATGTTTTCATTTTTAGAGGAGAGAGGCATTCTCCACTGGTAGACTGAAGACCTTGTCAATAATCCCCCAAACACTAGATTATATGGAGCCCCTTAATGTAATGATCTGAGACACAATCAAAGGTTACAGCATTTTCACACATTCTGCTGTTTTTCTCACAGGACAAACTGTGTTTGACAGGATTTGCCTAAGAGGATTGAGCCTTTGTCCTTTATGTATTCAGTGAAACTTTTCAGCCACATTTCGGTTATGCATTGACTGTTTAGTGTTATACTGTGAATATTTGTTTCAGACTGAAATGAAATAACAATCATTTAAAAAATATATTTTGGATACTGATCTTGACTGAAGAGAATGGGCACATATGCGATCAAGTTAAGAAACTACATTTGGATGGGGGGGGGGGATGAGCCACAAAAGATAAGTCCTGTTATTTGAGATTAAATATCACTAAATTCCCCAGAAAATCTCCTCATGATATTTTAGCAAACTGGTTTACTAAATACCTTGGATTAAAGCTTCTAAGAAGCTGTTTGGTAGGACTCTCTCTCTCTCTCTCTCTCTCTCTCTCTCTCTCTCTCTCTCTCTCTCTCTCTTTCTCTCTCTCTCTCCCTCTCTCTCTTTCTCTTTCTCTCCTTCTGTCCACTAACAAGCATGAAAAATTTCCAAACCCATGTCATAAGTGAAAGAAGAAAAAATGTGAGTTCTCCACTCCTTCAAACTAGGTCAGATTCAATGATGAGTCTAAGCAGATTTCCTCCACGGTAAAGTGAAGGGCTTGTACTAGATTATTTTTAAAATCTCTTCTAACTATAAAATCCTGTCTACAAAGCAGGGAAGAATCAATACATATGACCAAAAGAAGAGACAGATGGGTTTATGGAGAATGTGGCAACATTATAACTTCAAGAGGCTGAAAAGGGGAAAAATCATAGCATTTAGAGCTGGAAGGGAATCTTAATATATTCATCCTCACTTTCCACACATATACACCAGTTTTACAGATGAGGAAAGTGGTAGCTTTTAAGGTCATGTGGATAGTAAAATAAATGAATCTCCCTCACTTAAAATCTTATCCTCCAAAACATCCTCTTCACTCTTTTCTTCAAAGGAAAAACAGAACCAAAGTAGATAATAGTATAGAGTGCAACAAATTTAAAGTCCTATAAAGAAAAATTGAAATACTGTCTGTTTCATTATAATGAACTTCAAATCTGGGAATAAGCATGCTTTAGGCTGTGGTTTGGCCTTGTGTATCAGATTGCTAAACATTCAGAGTAGATACTCCTCTGTCAGTGGAGGAACTTCAAACTAGAGTTTTTCCTCACTGATAACAGCTCAATTTCAACTGTTCCACAACTACCTCTCTAATTATTAGGTTATATGATAAAGGATAATATAAAGATGGGTCCTTTTATTTTACTGTTATATGGACATGCCAGTTGAGGAAAACCTTTCTAAAATTGTAGGCCCATACTTTTCTCTGAAATTTATAATCTTAGAGAACTGTCTAGGGTGCTGACAGGTTAACTTATTTGCCTAGGGTCACACATCCCAAATGCATCAGAGGCAGTGCCTGAATCAGATCTTTCTGTCTTCCAGGTCAACTGTCATAGTAGATGAAATAGGAGACAGCATTTTAGGTGATAAAAAAGCTTTATTCCCTTTTACAGATGAAGACACTAAGGCATAGAGAGATTAAGTGATTTGTCTGCACCAAACAGTTGATATGCTTCAAGGCCCAATCTGAAGCTAGGTATCCTGCAGAAAAATTCAGCTTCCTTTCCATATTGCCTTGTGTGGATGTAAGGATGTGTGAATGTTACTCATAGTAAAATTAATACAATTTACAAATTCAAACTTTTTGGTTAAAAGATGATAATTTGATCTTATTCTAAAATGTCTTAGAAATATATTAATGTGAAATAAGAGCATTCAAACATATTTGTGATATTTAAAAATATAAAAATGACAAAAATTATAATTTTTAAACATAATTTAGAGACTAAAATCACAAATCTAATCAATGCTTCAGATTACAAAATAATAATATCATTTGAAGGACCCAAGGCTGGTAGTGACTTTGAGAGTACATTTCCAGTGCACATATAAACTGGGAACTGAAAAAAAAATGTACTATTCATTTGGAAGATGCTGAAAGGTTAATACTATACTCTCTCTTAAAAAACAATACACATTTCTTCATCTAAGGCAAAAATATTATCCATATACTCATAGTCAGAATCAGTCAGAATGAATCAAGTTTATTTATTTGTGGAAACATTGAAATGATATGCAAACCTATTAAACAGGAAATATGGGCAGCTAGGTGCTACAGTGAATAGAATGCCAGCTCTGGAGTCAGGATGACTTGAGTTCAAATCTAGCTTCAGATACATGACACTTACTAACTATGTGATCTTGGGCAAGTCATTTAACTCTATTGACTTGCCTTCCTCCCTGCAAAAACAAAATAGAAGAGTTTGTCACCCCTTTCAAATAAGGGAGGAGTGTAATCAATGTCTAAATTTACTATTAACATGAAGCAAACCAAAAGTATTTATTTCATATATTAGTGTTGGAGATTGATGCGTTTATTGGGAAGTAGATATAAACACAATAATAAACTGAAACATTTTTCACATCCTGGAATTAAACATGGTAACCAAAAATGAAGACAGTGTATTTACCACAATCTTCTGCATACCATAAATTCTTAATAACTAATCTTAGTAATCACTTAGTAATACATGACAAATACAGGGAATTCATAGAAACCAGGGAAAATATGTATGAACTGATGTAGCAGAAAATTAGAGCAAGTAGAACAGTATACAAAGAGATACAATGATATAAAAGAGAATCTCAAAGAAAGGAAGAAATAACTCTGAGTAACAGAAACACACAATGCTTCTTGAAAACAGATAATGACATACTTCCCTGCACTTGACAGAGAGTCAGGGCAATACAAGTTAAAGACATTGTATAGATTGTTAGATTAGGTTATAACATTGTTCTTATTTTCATGAAAAGGGAATGAACATCATGGTAAAAGAGATATAACAATACTGATGAAAATGATATCTCAAACACAAACACAGAGAGAGAGAGAAAGAGAGAGAGAGAATATCCCTAATAATAAAAGAGGAACAAAAATTCACAGTAGGAAAAAAAAAACTCCTTGAAAACAAAATTGGTCAAATGGAGAAAGAAGTGCAAAATCTCACTAAAGAACATAATTCCTTAAAATTTAGAATTGTACAAGTTGAAGCTAATGAGATATCAAGATGTTACGCAAGATGAGATATCAAGAAACAATAAAACAAAGTCAAAAATGGAAAAAAATATGAAATATCTCACTGACAAAAGTGATATGGAAATAGATCAAGGAGAGGCAATTTGAGACTTATTAGACCACTGGAAAGTCAAAATTTAAAGAAAGAATCTAGATATCCTCTTTCTAGAAATTATAAAGGAAAACTGCTCTGATATCCTTTAATCAGAGAGTATAATAGAAATTTTAAAAAATCCAATGGTCACCTCCTTCAAGAGACCCCCAACTGCCAATCCCAGGCATATCCAGAGCTTCTGGGTTAAAGAGAAAATACTTCAAACATCCATAAAAAAATCAAATAGTATGAAGCCACAATTAGGATCATACAATATTTAGCAGCTTGTATGTTACAGGAAGAGAGTGCTTGAATTATGACATTCCAGAAGGCAAAGGACCTAGCTTTGAACTTAAGAATAAACTGCCCAGCAAAACTGAGTAGTAGCTCACAAGGGGAAAAATGAATATTTAATTAAATAAAAAACTTTCAAACATTCCTAATGTAAAGACTACAGCTGAAAAGAAAACTTCAAGACTTAAGAGAAGCAAATGATAAACATGAAAGAGACATCATAAGGGTCTCACTAATATTTAACTGTTGTATGAGATGATGATATATGTAACTCCTAAGAACCTTATTAGGGAAATTAAAATTACTTTACTTAACCAGAGATCAGGGATGTGAGTGGATTATGTTGGAACAATCTCTAAAAATGGGAAGGAGTGAGAAAGAGGTTTACACTTGAAGAATGTGAAAGAGAGAGGTAAAATGAGGAAAATTTAATCATATAAAAATGGTTGTGGGCAAGGAAGAGTTTTAACAGTGGAGTGAAAAATCCAGTGGGTGGAGGCAGGGAGTCAAGGAAGTAATACGTGAGTGTTGCTCTCATTGGAATTGGTTCAAAGAATAAAGAAGAAACATACACATTTATAGAAATGTAACTTACCCAAGAGGGATATCGGAGCAGGGATGAAGGGATAAGAGAAAGGGATGATAAAATGGAAAACAGACCAATGGAGGCAGTGGTTAGATGTAAAATAGAGTTCTGAGGAGGGCAGAGAGAGAGACAGAGAGAGAGAGAGAAAGAGAGAGGAAAGAAGAAACAAGAAAAAATTAAATGGAAGGAAATAAACAATAGGTGTAAATATTAGTGTGAATGGGATGAGTTCATCCATGAAATGGAAGTGGATCATATAACAGATTAGATCTCAAAACCCAACAATATGTTCTTTGCAAGAGAAACACTTAAAACAAAAACACATATACAGAGCTAAAATGAAGGATTGGAACAGAATTTAATATGCATTAGCAGAAGTAAAAAAGACAGGACTGGGTCAATGAAGTGGAAGAGTGAGTAGAGTACTGGTCCTGGAGTCAGGAGGACCTGAGTTCAAATGCAGTCTCAGACACTTGACACACTAGCTGTGTGACCTTGATCAAGTCACTTAGCCCCAATTGCCTTGCTTTCCCCCCTCCAAAAAAATGACAGCACTAGGAAGCATGATCTAAGAAAAAAACAAAAGTAAAAACAAACCTAATTAAAAGGAATTATCAGGGAAACTATTTTTTCTAAAAGGTACCATAGACAACAAAGTAATATTGAAAAAAAACTATGGCAAGTTTCTCTGACAGTGGCCTCATTTCTCAAATACATGCTGAGTGGAGAATGGAGTCAAATTTATGAATAGAAGAGCCATTTCTCAATTGATAAAGGGTAAATGGATATAAAAAGACAGTTTTCAGAAGAAGAAATCAAAGCTATGTGTAGTCATAAAAAAAATATCCTTGAAATCACTATGGGTTAGATGACGGCAAATTAAGACAACTCTGAGGCACCACTTCATACCTATCAGAAATAACAAATGCTGTATAGAATAAGGGGAAAATAGGTATACCAATGAAGTACTAGTGGAGTAGTGATCTGATCCAGCCATTCTGGTGAACAATTTGAATTTAGTCCCAATAGGCTATAAGACTGTACATGATCTATATCCCAAAGAGATGAAAGGAAAAAAAAAATGAACTGTATGTGCAAGAATATTTATACTTGGGGGGGCAGAGTCAAGACGGCAGTTTAGAAGCAGCAAAACTCTTCAGTTTCCCCCATAACCACCTCAAATGCCTATAAAATATGACTCTAAACAAATCTTAGAGCTCCAGAATGCACAAAAGGAAAGAGAAACAAATTTCCTGCTGAAGGCAGCCTGGCAGGCAGACAGAAAGGGATTTATCGCAGCATGCTGGGACCCCAGACCAGCATTGCATGAACCCACAGCTGTAGCCCAAGGGCAGCCAAGGACAAACTGCAGCTGGAGCTTTCAGGAGAGTGGATCACTGGTAGCTGTGTGGTTTCCAGAATTATTAACCCGTAAGAGCCAAGGACAAAGTGAAAGATTAGTGGAACTTGGCTAAATTTGGGGTCATCCAATTCTCCTAGAGCTAGAAGTGGCTGAAGTGGTAGCCCTGGAGCAGACTCCCTGTGGCTACTTCAGACTTCACAGCCTGCAGCTTGCAGGGAGGGCAAGTGATCATTCAGAGGCTAAGTTCTCTTGCCTTAAGTTGCCTGGATCGGGATTACAGTCATGGGTGGTAGTCCTGAGATGTATTTCCAGGGAGCCAAAGGTGGTGGGGGCTGCAGAGACTGCAGCATCCTAATAGCTTGGGCAGCTGTGAAAACTCCAGTGATTTGGGACAGAGCTCTCCTCTCTGAAAGCAGAGTTCTACTGAGCCCAAAAGTCAAGTAACT